>CAUYRH010011498.1:0-66601 GCA_963574655.1 Perodicticus potto | reverse complement strand
GTCACCCTGGATAGAGTGCTGTGGCATCACAGCTCACAGCAACCTCCAATTCCTGGGCTCAAGCGAGTCTCCTGCCTCCGCCTCCCAAGTAGCTGGGACTACAGGCACCCACCACAACGTCCAGCCATTTTTTGGTTGCAGCCATCATTGTCGTTTGGCAGGCCCGGGCTGGATTCGAACCCGCCAGCTCAGGTGTACATGGCTGGCTCCTTAGCCCGTTGAGCCACAGGCACCAAGCCCCAATCAGAGCTCTTTAAATGGATGGGTTTCCCTGGGACTGCGACCTCTGGCCCCAGACACCCTAACCCCTCCCAACCCTCTCTGTTGAGGCCAGGAAGGGTCACACCCCAATTCTGTTTCTCCAGACACTACTGGTGAATATTAAACGGGCTTGCCACTCTTGAAACAGAGAGCCTGGCACATAGTTAGTGCTCAGTAAGTGTTCGGGCTATGATTAGTCACACACTGTTGCTATTATTGTTAGTGTTTATTGTCAGAGCAGGACTTACATGGGTCAGACTTGGAAAACATATCTTTGTCCAAGAGGTTCCTGAAAGAGGGGGAGAAAAAAGGGGTTAGCAAGGAGGGCAGGAGTCAACCTCAGGTGATTTGGGCTGTTACTGAAAGTAGAGGCTGCCTTTGGCCTGGCCTCAGGCAAAATAGGAAGAGAAGGGGCTCCTTCCCCAAACTTTGATTAAATTCCATTATAAACCAGGCACTGTGTGGGTCCTGGAGGCTCTTCAGCCCCACCTCTCTAAGGTGTGAGGGGCTCCCTCCCACCCACCCACACTATCACCATACCCTGGGTAGGTACCCTGGTGCCCTAGATCCCATAGCTGCTCATTTTGGGTCACTCTCAAATCCTAAACTGCTTAATGTTTTAGCCCTTTCTAGAAACTCTTTGATTACTTCTCCATCTCTCAAAAATATATAATAAAATAAAGCAATCAAAACTTATCCCTCCCATCTCCCATTCTCTCAAGACTCTACTTGCAGCCAGTTTATTCAATGGTTGCATCTATGCTAATGGATTAAAGTATTATATCTCCCAGGGGAAGCAGACCCATTTGAACAGGGTCCTTTTGTGGTCAAGGTCGGATATAACACATGGCCCTGACAATCTGACTGGCAGGCACTGCGGCAAGGTGATTAACGCGACATTTGAAGACAGAAAGGTCTTTGAACGGGGGCTAACCCCCTCCTGCCCTGCCTCTGAGCAATAACTGCTCCCACTCATTGGACCCCTGAGGTGGGTTAGGCAAATATTAGCTCTCAATTTTCACGGTGCTGTGCAAGGTTGGTATCATCCCATCTTACAGATGTGGAAGTGAAGGCTTAGGGAAATCAGACAGGTTATGTCATACACTTCTGGCATCTCTCATTCCACAGTGCTCTGATGCCATCAGGAAGCAACTTGGAAGCAGCTCAGCCTGGCAGAAACTCAGGCTCAGGCCGGGAAGTGATTCGACCTCTCTGAGCCTCCATCTGTACAATGGAGCCAGTAGTAGCAGCCTTGAGGGCTGCAGCTGCCCTGCCCTTGTCTCCCCAACCCTCATAGTTCCTGTGCACACCATGGTTTCCTGACGCATGTGCTTCCTCCTGAGGGTTTTCTCTGGCAGGCTGACTGCAAGTGCTAGAAAGTTCATGCTCCCAGGGGTAGCACCCAACCAAAGAAGGGCAGAGCTGGGGGAATAACCACCCAGCTGTCTCACTCCTCCCAGGGGACAGCCCTGCCCTGCACAGTCTCCCAGAGGTCCCCGTGCAACCCCAGGGGCCTACCAGGAAACCTGCTCATTAAGGCATCCCATGCTGGCTCAGTGCTCCCTTCCCTGTACCTAAAGGAGCTGCCAGGAGCCCTTCCTATCGGCAGCTACTGACTCCCTACCTGTAATGCCCTGAAGTCCTAACTCTTCCCAACCAGCTTAGCCTTGTCCCACCCTCCTCTCAGAAGTCCCAAGCGGTCTTCTCACCTTCACCTTCAATCCCTCACGCATGGTGCCCTGTGCCCTTTGAACTGCTTTCCCCAAAGAGAAACAATCAACACACTCCAGTCATCAGAGCTGGATGAAGCCCTCAGGATCATGTTCCACCCTCTCCTTGATGAAGAGGAAACAGAGGTTCAGGGCAGGGCAGGGAGCAGGCATGCCCTACAGCAAGCAGTGGTAGAGCCAGCAAGGTCAAAGAAGGCCGTACCCTGAGTCACATCACCAAAGCCTTCAGCAGTGACAGCCTGTCGGGCAATTTGACCCCATCGTCAACTCCACTGCCCACGCCCCCACCCTGAGGTGGAGCTGAGGACCAACTGACAGACAGATGCGGCAGCCTGGTGCCAACACATGGTGTCCTTTGATGTGTGAGGCGGCCTCGGATCATGTTCACAAGTCACCCCAGCTTCAGTCTCTGAGCAGATTTCCAGCAACGCCCCTGAAAGGGGGTTTCAGACGGACTGCAGAAATCCAGCTCCTGGGATCTCATCTTCCTCCCTTCCCCAGCCATCTCCACATCCAGGGGCCTCTCTGCAAAGTCAGCCTCCCCCAGGTAGCTTTCCTGGACCCCTAGACATGCTAGCTCCCACCAGCCCCCCTACCAGCCCAGATCTGCTCCCAGCAGCTGTTACTTGGGAAACCATCTGATAAACCTCCCAGTCCGATGCAGTGAGCATCCGATGAACTGATATGCTGGGTGAATGTGAAAAGTAGGGAGCAGGGGCTACATGTACGATGACACTTTTTTTTTGAGACAGAGTCGCAAGCTGTCGCCCTGGGTAGAGTGCCATGGTGTCACAGCTCACAGCGACCTCAAACTCTTGGGCTTAAGCTGATTCTCTTGCCTCAGCCTCCCAAGTAGTTGGGACTACAGGCGCCTGCCAGAACACCTGGCTATTTTTTGGTGGTATTTGTCATTGTTTTTTGGCAGGCCCGTGCTGAATTCGAATCCGCCAACTCCAGTGTATGTGGCTGGCGCCTTAGCCGCTGAGCTATAGGTGCCAAGCCACGATGACACTTTTAAACAAAGTCACTCAAGCCAAGGTGGCTGGCTTCTACCTACTTGACCTTCTCATCCTGAAGTGTGATAGGTTTGGGGTCAGGGGCATCTATATTGATTTAAACAAAGGACAAAACGCTTCAACATCAATGATGACACTACAGTGGTGGAATATGAGACCCAGTGAGGAGCTGTAAAGTAATAAGGGAGAGGATGTTCTCTACTAAAGCAAGCGCTGGTGGTTATCTTTGAATTCTATAATGAAATTCGGTAATTACATAAACTCCTAGAATATTCAAGCTGGAAAGGCCTCAGAGGTCACTGTTTCCAAGTCCTTTACAAATCAACAATGTAAGACTCAGAGAGATAGCAATTGACTCCTCCAGGGTCTGGGTCTGCTCCAAGTTTTGGTCTAGAACTCTGCTTTAATTATGTCTAGGCTACTGAGAAAGAGAGTGAGACCCTGGATTTCAGCCCTGTGTGTGTGTGTGTACACTGCCCAGTTTCCAGCTGGGCCAGAAGCACATAGCTGGACTAAGAAACAGAATCTTACCACCTGGTTTCTGTGACTTCCTGCCCCTGATCACAGGACCCAGATTGAGTCCCAGGACAGGGATTACCCTGGCAATCAGCATCCAACTAACTGGGTTAATGCAAACCCTCTCAACTCCTTTCTGCTGAAATTATTCTTATCATCCTTCCAGACCATTTCTATCCTTCCCCCTTGATTTTGCCATTCCTTGACACTGACTGACAGCTATTTCCTCTCTTCTCTTCTGGGCTCTCTCTGGCCTGAAGCATGCAACCCTTTAACTCACATGACCCTGTTATGGTACTCAGCACACTCTGGGCTGCAAAATCATGGGTACATCTGTCTCTCCCACTGGCAGTGTGCTCCTCCAGACTCCCCACTCTGCCACAGGTCAGCCTAACAGAGTCATGGCTTAGCAAGTTGGATGAAGAAAGAACAAAAGGAATGGCCAGATAGGTAAGCAAAGCTCTTGTCTCTCTGCCTGAATGGTTCATGGTCACACTCAGAGACAGCCTGGTTCCTCTTAGCTGTAACATGTGATGGTTAAGTCCATGGACTCTGCAGTCAGATGAGCAGAGTTCACCTCTCACCTCTGGGCAGGTGACTTGCCTTCCTTGTGCCTCAGTTTCCCCATCTGCAAAATGGGGCGAAAAATAGTTCAGAGCAACTGTGGAGATCAGATATGTGGAGCATAAGGAACCTAGTCAGGCTTGTCAGAAAGGGCAGTCATTGTCGGCCTGGTCTTAGTAGAGCGGTGACTCTCCTGGTAGTTGCTCCTGGTGACAACGGCAGCACAAGCCATCTCCACCCTTGCTGGTCCGGTGCTCCCTACTGAAGTGCCTGTTGACTCCCTCCCACTGGCCGAGAGCACCCTCCAGCCCCTCCTCAGCCTCCTCCTCTTTTCTTTCCCCCATCTCAGCTTTGAGGACCCTCTGCCCCTCACTTTCATCCTTGCACCCTACCCCTTCTCTGGTCCTTCACCTCATCCACACTTCCCCTGTCCAGCCCACAACCCCAACTGCCTGTCCTGACAGAGAGCTCAGGGCCTACTGGGCCTCCCACCTTGACTTGAAATGATGGCATCACCCCATGAACAACGGACGCAACTTCCTGGAGCTCACCCTGGCCCCGGATGTAAAAAGGCAGGTTCTTGGACCCCATTCCCAGAGCCTGGTTTTAAAGGTCTGGAGCAGGGCCTCATGTTCAAGTCATCTGTGAACAGGTGTTCACCTGTCTCCCCCATGTGTCTCCGATAGTGGCTGTCCAAATACACACGTCGAGACACCTTTGGGCCTCAGCTTCCTCCACTGCAAAGTTAAAGGTGATAACAACATACCCAGTGCAGCACTTCAGGCTCTTCAAGATAAAGCACCTTCCCAGCGATCCACCTCCTGAACCACCGAGGACGCCCGGCCTCAGGCGCAGTCAGTGACCTGCGCAAACGCACACCCCCAGAAGAAGCCTGGGGCAGAGACCAGGTTTTCTGTCCCGAAGAAGTGCCCAAGCCGTTTTGGCACAGATGAGATCTGACCACAAGTGCTTTTCCTCCAATTTCTGCCTTTGGAGAACTCAAAGAGAAATTACTTTCCATCCGGCAAAATGTATTTTTTCCCTAAAAGAACATACAACTCTTTCGCTGTCTGCACAGCAGCCTGGAGCTTGCCTTCTTTTGTTCCTTAAATCAGGGATGGGGAAATAGAGCCAAGGGCCCCTTTCTTCCTGTTCACCCTCAAGGAATCATTTCCAATTCAGTGGCAGCCAGGAAATGGTCATCCACTGGGCTGAGAGGTCAGAAGCCTCTGAGGCCCAGCCAGAGGAGAAAGCACTGCAGGGAGAAATGGAAGCCTCCAGCAGATGCTGAAGGAAAGGCCTTCCAGTGATGTGTCCCATCTGAGGCTTAAGAAAGGTGTGGGTAGAAGCTGGGGTGTTTCAGTGTGCAATGAAGACACGGCCTTGTTCTTGGGGAACCCCAGTTTCAGGAAGACATGGCCTTGACTTCAGGGTGCTCCAGTCTGAGGGGAGACATAGCCCTGTCCTCAGGGAGCCTAGTTTGAGGGGGAGACACAGCCCTGTCCTCTGGGAGCCCCATTTAAGGAGGAGACACAGCCTCGACCTCAGGGAGCCCCAGTCTGAGGGGAGGCACAACCCCGTCCTCAAGCCCCAGTCTGAGTGGGGAGACATATTTGTTCTTGAGCTGAGATGCTGGGTGAACTGAACATCACACATTCCTGGTTGTCTTTAAACAAAGCCCATAATGCTGCATCAATGCACTCAGCAAAGACTCTGGCTGCAGCACAGCAAGGGACACGTTTTCCTGGACCAGGGTCCTTAATGGGGGTCACGGATCTTTTGAAAATGTAAGCAAAATATCTCAAATTGGTACACATATATGGATACACTCTTTTGGAGAGCTTTTACCAGAGTCCCAAAGAGATTCATGAGGCTAAGAGGTTAAGAAAAGATGGTTTATCTTTTTTCCAACAACCCACCCTAATCATCCCTCCAAGCTAGGGTGAAAGGTAGGGATGCTGAGAGCATAGCTTGGAGCTTCATTTCTGGGCCCAACACCCAGCTCTGCCCCTCACCAGCTATATGGTCTTGGGCAAGTCATTTAACCTCTCTGTGCTTCAGTATCCCCATCTGTGAAGAAGGAGTAATAATAGTGATAACAGGAGTTTTCTGAGATAAATAGAGTTTATACATACAAAGCAGTGAGAATAGTGTCCGGCACACAGTAAGCTGCAATTCAGTGCCTGGCATACAACAAGTGCTCACTAAAGGCCTGTGGAGAATGAAGATGGCTTCTAGGAGTGCCCCACATTCTCCCTGCCCTGCTCCATAAGGCCTGCCTATGGCAGGACCTGAACACCTACACACCGTGGCCCACCACTGCCCATCTGGCTATACTTAGTAGAGCTTTCCCTGAGGGGAGACTGGGGCCAGTGAGCCAAGGTCAGGGAAAAACATGTATTCTGATGGTCCCACAGAGACCCCTGGACTTAAGGAGACTATCAGTATCACAGTATTTCTCTGTGGAGCAATTCAACACCAAATATCTGGCAAGTGGGGTGGGAGAGGGATGGTACAATTGGTTCTAAGTCCTTTGTGGGGTACTTAACCTGCAACACCCTATTTATCCTACATATCAATCCCAGGAGGTAGATGTCACTGCCATGCCACAGGCAAGGTAGCCAAGTTTAAAAGATGTGCTGTTGTGGCTCAGCGCCTGTGGCTCAAGCGGCTAAGGCGCTAGCCACATACACCTGAGCTGGCGGGTTCGAATCCAGCCTGGGCCCGCCAAACAACAATGACGGCTGTAACCAAAAAATAGCCGGGCGTTGTGGCGGGCGCCTGTAGTCCCAGCTACTTGGGAGGCCAAGGCAGGAGAATCGCTTGAGCTCAGGAGTTGGAGGTTGCTGTGAGGGCGACACTCTACCCAGGGCGACAGCTTGAGGCTCTGTCTCAAAAAAAAAACCTGTGCCATTGTCATCAGGTTTGTCAGGAAGTGTGCTAAGATCTGAACTCGGAAGCTCAAGTTCATCTGAAAGTGCCAAGGGGAGCACCTGCATTACCAAAAACTAGGGTCTCCCAAAATTCCATCTGGGCTAGCAGTGCCCTCTTATGTCCTCACTGCCCTGGATCCTGCCCCCAGCTGCTCAGAGCTGCTCACAAATGAATGACTGGAGAGGAGAACTGGAGGGTTTCCCATCTCCTCCCACCCAGCACTCCAACCTAAAGGCAGAAGACACCAGAGCAAAGCAGAAGGGCGCTAGGGAGGAGAAGGCCCTTGGCACCCAGCCCCTGGCACTCACCCATCTCCCCTCTCACATCCCATGTACACTGTCTCCCTGCCAAGCAACCTCACCCAGGTCTAAAAAGCAATTTTCACTTTGCTTAAGGAGCACTCCTTCCTGGGGTTATTTGCATTCTTATTATTAATTACTGTAATAACTGTCCCTCCCATGCTGCATGGCCAAGGGAAGAGAGCATGAGCTCTGACCTGAGAAGCATCCAAGCTGGAATCCCCACACACGGCCACATGGTAAAACTCCATGACCCTGGTCAAGTCACTTCGACTCAGCTTCCTCATCTGTGCATGAGGTCACACACCTGCCTTGTGGAGTTGTTGTGAAGCCAATAGCTTAAAACAGAACTGTGGAAAGTGTGCTAATTTTTCTCATTCCCTTGTGCCCCCGCCTGTCCCATCCATCAAGTCTTAAAGGTTTCTCCTTCAAAACACCTTCCCCAAACTGCCCACTCTGCCCCCGCCAGCATCGTCTCTCACTTGTAAGCTGCCTCTTGCAGTGGCCTTCTGCCTGACAACGTGCTGCAGTGCCTCCTGTCCCCAGCCCCTTACCAGGCCATTCCCTTCACAGCAACCAGGAAATTTTCTTTAAAAGGTCAATCAGAATCCCTACTTTAACACCTTCTGTCCAACTGCTGTTAAAATAATAAATTAAACTTCTTAGCATAGCCCACAGGCCGTGATCTCCACACACACCCCGTTTCTGACCTCATCCTCCTCTGCTCCCCCATCTCTCACTCTGCCCCAGCCACACTGGTCTCCCTGCAGTTTCACAAGCATCCCAAGGTCTTTTCTACCACAGGACCTTTGCACTTGTTCTCGCTGCCTAATTCTTTCCTCCAAATCTTCCTTTATCTCAACTCAAATGTCACGTGCCTGTCCTGTCTAAAACTTCCCAACAGCCACAAACTTCATTTACTTTTTTTGAGACAGAGCCCTGTAGCCCTGGGTAGAGTGTCATGGCATCATAGCTCACAGCAACCTCAAGCTCCTGGGTTCAAGCAATCCTTTTGCCTCAGCCTCCTGAGTAGCTGGGACTACAGGCACCTGCCACAACACCTGGCTAGTTTCCCTACTTTTTTTTCTTTTTTCTTTTTTTTTTTTGAGACAGAGTCTCACTCTGTCGCCCTGAGTAGAGTGCCTTGGCATCATCGTAGCTCACAGCAATCTCAAACTCTTGAGCTTAAGTGATCCTCTTGCCTCAGTCTCCCAAGTAGCTAGGACCTACAGGTGCCCATCACATCTCCTGGTTAGTTTTTTAGTACAGACAGGGTCTCCCTCTTGTTCAGGTTGGTCTCAAATTCCTGAGCTCAAGCAATCCACCTACCTCGGCCTCCCAGAGTGCTAGGATTATAGGCGTGAGCCACCATGCCTGGCCTAGCCACAAACTTATTTTCAGAGCACTTACCCCTATCATTATTTGCTTAGTAAAAAGAAAATTGTGTACATTTGTTTATATTCCACCTCTGGTCCATGTGAGTTCTATGAGGGGAGAAAGTTTGCCCGTCTTCTTCATCACTATATCCCCAGCACTTAGAATTGTGCCTGGCAAAGACTCTAAAGAGCAAATGAAGATAAATACCAATTATCAAATGAATGAATGGGTTACTAGTGCTCAGTTATTGATACCTGTTATAATGATTAAGCTTAGCATATTGCAGTTTATATAGAATTTCACAGATTTAATCTCTTTTGTCTTCATAACAATCCTAGAGGATATGGCTAGGACCAGTATTCCACCATTTTACAGAGAGAGACTGAAGTTGGAGGACTCAAATGACCTGGCCGAGATCTCCAAGGAGAAAGGCAGAAACTGCACTGACTTTCACTGTCCTGCCAGGTTTCTTCCATACCCAAGAGCACAAAGCTCTTCTCTAGGGACCTTCAGGTACTGTGCGAGGCCAGTAGAAAGGGTGTTACAGAATGGAAGCAACTTACAGTAATGTGAAATTACACTAAGCCTTTTTTTTTCTGGCTGGCAAACTAGTAGAAAGAGAAGTGGTCAGGAGTCCAGGCAAGCTGCACTTAGAGATTCAGTCCCCCATCATCTAACACTCTGTCCACTGACCACAGGAAAATCTGAGCAACTAGTCCTCAGAGATGCCAAACTGTAAGCCCCTTTTAGCCCTAGGAGCTCAAGTGGCCTATGGGAACATTTGGAAGCTTTTTTGTGACACTGCCATAGCTGCTCATCTATATAGCAAACATTCCCCATTCTCTTCCTGCTGACAGAAGTTCAGATCTGATAAAGATTCCTGAAGTCAGGAAAGGTAGTCCCTGGCCCTAGTATAAGAATGGACATGGGACCCAGATTTGGCCATCAAAATAGAAATGGAAGTTTGCTGCAAGATTTTGGGAGGGATTGTGTGTTTTTCAAATAGAACTTTTGAAAGGGAAACTTTTGGCTCTACACTGAGCTTCCTGTCTTTGGATATAATTGTGATGCCTGAAGCAGAGGCAGCCATTTTGTATCAATGAGGCCTATCATTCAGATCAGTGTTTTTCCAACTTTTCTTATCCCACAGCACACTTGAACCTATAGTTAAACTTCTTCAGCCCACTTAAATTATTTTGATCAAAACAAATTAGAAAAAAAGAATATACTTAGTGTGCTTTGAACTTCTTTCAAATATAATTTATTTATTTATTTATTTTTTTGAAACAGAGCCTCAAGCCGTCACCCTGGATAGAGTGCTGTGGCATCATAACTCACAGCAACCTCCAGCTCCTGGGCTTAAGCGAGTCTCCTGCCTCCGCCTCCCAAGTAGCTGGGAACACAGGTGCCTGCCACGATGCCCAGCCATTTTTGGGTTGCAGCCGTCATTGTTGTTTGGCGGGCCCGGGCTAGATTCAAACCCGCCAGCTCAGGTGTATGTGGCTGGCGCCTTAGCCCGTTGAGCCACAGGCGCTGAGCCTCAAAAATAATTTAAGTCACTTTTTTTTTTTTGAGACACAGTCTCACTATGTCACCCTCAGTAGAGTGCTATGGTGTCACAGCTCACAGCAACCTCAAACTCTTGTGCTTAAGCAATTCTCTTGCCTCAGCCTCCCAAATAGCTGTGATTACAGGTGCCCGCCACAACACCTGGCTACTTTTTGGTTGTAGTTGTCATTGCTGTTTGGCGGCCCAGGCTGGATTCGAACCTGCCAGCTCCAGTGTATGTGGCCAGTGCCCTAGCCACTTGAGCTATAGGCATCTAGCCTTAAATAATGATCTTTAACAGTTTCACAGCACACCTAAGATCCACTCACAGCACACTGGTTGAAAGTCACTGATTTAGACAATAGCACAACACAAAGATAGCTATCATGGTTAGTACCTCAGTCACACCTATCATGGTTAGTACCTAGGCCTCTACCATGATCCCCATGGAGACATCAACCCCTGACCCCAAGAAGCCCTCAAGGCTTGAAGTCTGAGGGAGCTGGATGTGGACCCTCCTCTACAAAAGTGTACTAGCTGTATAAACTTGGACAGGACCCTTAACTTTGCTAAGCCTCAATTTCCTCATTAGCAAAAATGAAAAAATACTATCTATTTCACAGGGGCTAAAAGATATAATAATTGTGGTAGGCAGAAACAGAAAATGGCCTTCAAGATTCCAGCCCCCCAGTATATATACTTGTATAATTCCCTGCCCTTCAGAGTGGGTGGGACCTGGAACTTTGACTGGATTGTCAGTCATGTGATTAGGTTATGATGTATGGCAAAGGTGATCAGGTGCTTACCCCTGTGATTACAGTTACTTTACATGAAATTCTGGGGAAAGATTCTTCTACTGGTTTTGAAAAAACAAGCCGCCATGTGAAGGGGCCATGTGGCTAGGATCTAGGGGTGGCCTATAGGAGCTGAGAGTCGCTCTGATCTAACGACCAGCAAGAAAACAGGAATTTAATCTTATAGCTGCAAGATACTGAATTCCACCAAAACCCAGTGATCTTGGAAGAGGACCCTGAGCCTTGGACAAGGTCACAGCCTGCCGACACCTTGATTCCAGCCTCATGAGACCCTGAGCAGAGAAGCCAGTTAGTTCATGCTGTGCCTAGACTTCTGACCTACAGAACTGGAAAATGGTAAATGGCTGATGTTCTAAGCTGCTAGATTTGTTGTGAATTGTTACAAAGCAACTGGAAGATAATATAATGATCTGAGTTTGAACCATACAAAAGTGCTGTTTGAATAGGTTAAAAACATTAAGTATAGGCAATTGTCTATGGTCCAGCCTAATACAGACACAAATACTTACTCAATAAGTGCCACCTTTAGTATTCCCCTGGCTCTATTAAACTGAGTACCTTGGCATACTGAATGGTTAAATGGACCTCATTTTCCTCGCTCTGGCTTTGACATCTGCCACACTGCCCCCAGGCCTCCCCCTCTCCAAAGCCACCCTTCCTCTTTTGTCACAAAAAAACTCTCAGAGCAGGTTCACACTCCTTCTGAGAGGCCCACAGCACTGCTCCTGAGCTGGGCTGCTTCTCAGGCCCCAGGGCAGCAAAATGCCAACTTGAACAGAGAGCAACACTATCTCTGGGGCAGAGGCAACAGCTGCCCACGGGCCCCATACCAGCTGGCGGGGACAGAGCAGCTGCTTCAGAGCTTTCAGCAGGGCTAAGTGATCAGGCTCCCTCTGGACTCTCCCCTCCCATTTTCCCCAAGAACCTGGGTCTCAGGAGGCCACAGTGTGGAACTGTGCATTGCTTCTTCAGCAGGACCCTGCCCAAGCACAAAGGTTTCCTGTTATATAAAAAATGCAAATCATTCTTGCTAACTAACATGTAATCCAGATCCCTGTACCAGACAATGGGTTGCACAGAGACCTGAAAAATAGTGAGACCTTTGGGGAATGGGACACCAGACAGGTAAATTTTGACTGGGTCTGCAAAGTGGCTAACAAAGACAGGAAAGGTCTAGAACACACCATCAGAGATTGGAGGAAGGAGAAGCTTTTGGCTCAGGGGTGTGGGGTCTTTAAAGTCACATTTTCATCTCCTTTTTCTTTCTTTTTATTTTTTATTTTTTTTGTTTTTTGGAGACAGCGTCTCACTATGTTGCCCTCGGTAGAGTGCCGTGGCATCACAGCTCACAGCAACCTCCAACTCTTGGGCTTAAGCGATTCTCTTGCCTCAGCCTCCCAAGTAGCTGGGACTACAGGCGCCTGCCACAATGCCCGGCTATTTTTTTTCTTTTTCTTTTCTTTTTTTTTTTTTTTTGTAGTTTTTGGTTGGGGCCAGGTTTGAACCTACCACCTATGATATGTGGAGCCAGCGCCTTACTCCTTGAGCCCCGGCTATTTTTTTGTTGGAGTTGCCATTGTTGTTTAGCTGGCCAGGCAGGGTTTGAACCCGCCAGCCTCCGTGTACGTGGCTGGAGCTGTAACCACTGTGCTACGGGCACCAAGCCTTCATCTTCTTTTTCTTTCTTTTCTTTTCCCTCTATCTCTTTTCCTTTATTTCTTTCTTCTTGGATACAGGGTCTTGTTCTATTGTCCAGGCTGTAGTGCAATAACACAATCATAGCTCACTTCAGCCTCAAACTCTTGGGCTCAAGCGTTCCTCCTGCCTCAGCCTCCCCAGTTGCTAGAATTATAGGTACCTGCCACCACTCCCAAATAATTTTTAAAATTTTTTGTAGAGATGAGGGTATTGTTATGTTGCCCAGATTGGTCTCAAATTCCTGGTCTCAAATGATCCTCCCACCTTCGCCTCCCAAATTTCTGGTATTACAGGCATGACACTGTACCTGGTCTAAAGTCGTATTTTCTACAATGTCTGCTGATATCAAGTTCCAGAAACCACCTGCCTTCCTCCCCAAACAACCTCTAAGAATCTCTAGACCTATCAGACCTTCAGGACTCATACAAACCTGGGACCCAAGTATAGACACAGATCTTTATTTACTTCCAAGTGTCAAATAATAGATATCAATCACTATTCATGGATTAATCCTCCTAACTTGTAAGGATCATGCTTGCTATACAGATAGGGAAACTGAAGCACAGACAACTTAGGGAGTTTACCCATGGTCACTGGAACAGGGCTGGGATTCAAACCTAAGGAGACAGATGCCAAAGCTCAGAGTCTAACCACTGTGTCATACAAAAGAGGCTTTTTAATCTTCAGCTCTGAGATTACCAAAATTAGTAAAAATAATTGTTTGGGAGTAAACTATAGACTAGCCCACGACATATTCCACTTGAACATGTCCATTCTGTATTGTCATCTGCCTTCTGCCACTCATGTGGGCCCCCATGGTGGTCCTCTGCTCTGACTCAGATATGCCCCTGTACCAAGCAGCTCTGCTCACCTTGGTGTGCCTAGGATAGGCATGGGTGGTAGGGCTTCTGAGGTTGTAGTGGGTGGTAGGACCCTTCATAAAGAACAGAGGGAGAAGGGAACTGGAAACTAGCATTCTTGAGAGCCAGAGATGGCAACTCATAATCTTTCCTGAAATGCTGGCCCCATGAAACGCTTGCCCCCTGCACCCCAGTTGCTCATCCTGAAAACCCCTAGACTTCTCGCCCCACCAGCCCCTCTGTCTGCCCTACTATACCCTGCCTACCTAGATGCTCAGGGCAGGAGCATCACATAGCCTCCACTCCTAAGGCCCAACAGCACTGACCACAGAGTACAGGAGAGAAGGACTTGACTTCTTTTAACTGGTGACCATGTCGCAAACAATAGGCTAGAGAAAGGCATTCTGTGCCTCTCTCCCTCCTCCCCACCCTCGTCCTCCTATCCTCTTTTTTTCATCCTCCTTCTCCCACCCCTCGACCCTGTTCTGTTCTAGAACCTGAATAACAGCACCTGGTTAAGGCAAAGAGATCAATCTACAATTTCAAGACCACTCAGATTGCCTTCTCACCGCCCTCTACATCCCTCTCCACTAAAACCCACTTCCCCACCCTCCGGCTTCCTTGGAGCACAGGAGCAGGCCCCAGAACCACATCCCCTAAGAACTGAGATGCCTCCCAAGGAAATTCTTGTGTGAGATATTTGAGTCCTTTGGACACACCTCTACTTCCACAGAGCAAACAAGAGGTACCAAGTGCTACTGCCTAGGGTTGCTACTTATTAAACACCTACTGTGTGCCAAGCAACTGCAAAGTAGTGTGCTGGGGCTCAGTGAACCCCTCCCCACCTGCTGCCAGGCACCGTTCTAGGCATATGAACTACCTTGGCGAATAGGTTTCTCTGTGAGTACATATTGCTTAACGTTTCTACTTGACAAATAGGGTAAACTAAGGCTTAGAGTTTGCCCCCAAGTGATGGAGCAGAGGTTCCATTTCAAGAAGCCTAATTCTCAAACCACAATATCACCTGTCTTTTCTCTCCACTGGTGGAGTGGGTTTGTGAGTCTGATTCAGGGTGGGAATCCCTGAAATGCTTTGGCGGAGGTGGAATGAAGTCAAGTCTACACACCTGTGAGTTTTAAGAGGTTTAGTCCTCAGTATACGAATGACTTGTGGGGCAGGCTGAGTACTCAACGGTCTAGGGAACACAGAGACAGTAGATGGAGCTGGAAGCTGGGCTCGTGGTTCACGCCTGTAATCCTAGCACTCTGGGAGGCTGAGGTGGATGGATTACCTGAGCTCAAGGGTTCAAGACCAGCCTGAGCAGCAAGACCCTGTCTCTAAAAAAACAGCCAAGTGTTGTGGTGGGCACCTGTAATCCCAGCTATGCAGGAAGCTGAGGCAAGAGAATCGTTTGAGCTATGATGCCATGGCACTCCACAAGGGTGACAAAGTGAGACTCTGTCTCAAAAAAAAAAAAAAAAGGACTTGGGTGTCTCACAGGTGATAGGATGTGAGAGTGGGGAGCATGAAGCCAGGCCTTTCAGGATGGAGGGACACGAAGTGGCAAAGCTGAAAGAAGAGTGAAATCTGGACAGGGAACTGGCTGTTCAGAGGCTCAGAGTTGGGAAGGATTCCGAGACAGCTCCGAAGATGACAGGTATGATTGAAGACTGGGAGGGAGCACTAGGAACAGAGCTGTGTGTGCAGAAGGAAGGGTGGGCTGAGGAGGGGAGACTGGAGCTAATGGGCCATCAGGAATCCCCAAGCAGAGTAACAGCAAGATGCAAATGGCACTGCAAGGTGCAAATGGTGCTGGGAGATGATTCTGACAGCACAGGGTGTGGGACCAGCGGAGACACTGGGAACTATCACAGAGGCCCATGGAGGGCCTGGCTCAGGGGGCAGCTATGTTTGATCACACTAGTCCTCACTCCCACTCACCCACCTGTCTTCAAGAGAAAATGCTCCTGAATCCCTCCATCTTTCATGACTTTGTCCAGCTTATCTGGCTCTACTCACTCCTCTCTAATGCCACAATTTTGTAATACAGGGCTGGGGAGGGGGTGGAGGTCACCCCTCACAAAGGGGGTGAGTGATTTAGAAGAGGATGAGTGATTTAGAAGAGGATGTGGGGAGTGATTTCCAAGGAGGACCAGCCAGAGCTCCGGAAATGCTGTCAGTTATTTGGGTCAGGGGGCTATGCCTGGGCCACAGTGCCCCTCAGAGTCCTAGTGAGGCAGGGATCCTAGGCCAGCCACAGAGTGACTGCACTAGGGATCCCCCCTTCACCACCCAAACCCTCTTACTGCCTTCCCCTCAACTGGTGGAACCCTATGTGACATGAAGATTTGGAGATGGTGACCCCCCAAATACTTCCTCCTCCTTCCCTGCTAGGCTCTAAAATCTCACAGTGTTCTATTCCTTTGGCTTAAGATTTTGGACCCAAGTGATCGTTTTTTTAAACGTTGCCTCTTTAAGTTGTTATCATTTATCCACGCCTCAGTATGACTGATTCAATCTGATTCTCTTCCAAGAGTTGATTGTGTCGTTTTGGAGGGGAAGGAAAGCTTTAGAATCCTGGGGTCTAGGACAGTGGGTGGGTGAGGGAGGAGAGGATGAGGATGCTGGGGCAAAGAAGAGGAAGAGTAAGAGAGGAAGGCACAGGAGGGAGTCTGAGATGGATGGGGCAAATCACTGACTTCTCTGTTTGGGGAGGGGCTGATCTGCGATACAAAGGGGAGACCCTGGTGTAGCCTTTCACCACCTCCCTCTCCTTACTCAGGCGTCTGGACCCCTGTTTCTGTATCTTCCTGCCTCTTCGAAGCAACAACCTGAAGTGCAAACTTTCTGGGATATGACCCCAGCCTGGCTTGCCATTTTGCCGTCGCCCCCCGCAGCTGGGCAGTGGCTCCTGGCCGACAGACAGGAGCGCGTCTTGGAGGAGAGGACACTGTGGGAAGGGGGCGCGCGGAGGTAGAGCGTCCAAGCGGCGAGAGCTGTGGGGCTACGGATTCTGGGGCGGGGCAGGGGGACCCATCCAGCGGGCGGCTCACCTGCAGGACACGGTGATCTCCACCTTGGTGGCCGGGATGCTGCCCGCCAAGGAGTCGAACTCGCTCAGCGACGCCATGTCCTCGGGCTGCTCCATCGCCCACCGCACCCCCACCCCAAATTAGTCAATCCCTGCGCGATTCACGCCTCCTCCAGAGCGGCTGGAGCCCTGGGCTCTCCCCCAACTCCAGAGCCAGGGCTGGGCGTCAAGGGGAGGAGAGAGGAGCGCGAAGAGGGGGCGTGGGAAGTGAGAGAGGGAAAAGGGCGGAGGGAGCGGGGGCCGCGAATCAAGAGGGGGCTCGGGTGACGCCGCGAAGAGGCTAGGGGCCCAGCGGGGGGGGGGGGCAAAGAGCCCGGGAAGCGGGGGCGCAGCGGGGAGAGGCAGAGAGGGGCGCGGGGAGAGGGGAACAGAGAGAGGGGCGTGCGTGCAGCCGTGGGCCGGGGTAGAGGGGCTCCAGGAGACCGGGAGAGGAGCCTGGAGGGGCCGGATGCGGCGCGGGCGGCGGGGGTGGCGGGGCGCGGGCAGCGCGGAACCCGGAGCGCCTGGGCTGCTCCGCCTTTCGCTGGGTCTCGGCGCGGGCGGCAGCGGGGTTGAGACGCGGTTGCAAGCGCCACTGCCTAGGCTTGGGCTCCGGCTCCGGGGTGCCCGGGCTGCGGGAAAATCAAATCTGCCCGAAGCCACCGCCTCCCGCCACCCGGGGTGGGCTGAGAGCGGACCCGCCAGCGCCGAAGGGGGCGCCCGCAGGGGCCGGGGCGGGGCCGCGGGCGGGGTCTGCGCGCAGTGCGGGCGTGTGTGAGCGTGTGAGTGTGTGTGCGCGTGGCGGGCATGGGGACGCGGCTTCAGATGCTGGGGACTTGGAGGGTGACAGCCAGAGATGGTCCCGGTCGCGGGCGTCTTAGCTTGCGCCCGCTACCCCCACCTCCCATCGGGGATCTCCGTACCCGTGAAGGGAGGGTTGTGTGAACCAAGGGACGTTTGTTTGGGAAGGGTCTGTGTGTGCAGGGCGGGTACGGGGCTGGAGTGGGAGGGAAGCGTCCAAAAAAGCCCCCACGGGATTAGGGAGGAGGGTCTCTGCTGAGTGTGCGCCCTAGCTGGGGGCAGGTTTCCGTCCAGAAACAGACTCTACACCCCCTTATCGGGAGATGCGTGGAGGAGACCCTAGTGCCAGGAGGGAGCATCTTGGTTTCTCAGTGATGGCCTCTTGGCGGGGTAGCCTCGGTGCAGTGCGTGGGCGCTTCTCCCTTCCCGCCTCTGGTTCCCGCCAGCCCTGCCTCGCCGAGTCGGCCTCCTAAACCGAGAGCCAGCGCCCTCCCCTTCCCCCGCCAGTCGTGACCATACGGCTAAGCCATCCTCCAGGTCTAGAAGCTTCTGCCACCAGACTAGAAGAGCGGCCCTAGCTCTTTGGGCTTCTGTACAACCAGCTCTGAGTAGAGACAGGCTTGCTGTGTGCCAGGGTTCCGGGGCCCGCCCTGGGATCCAGAGGAGAGTGGGAGCTAGCGGACAGTTGAAGCATCTTTCAAGCAACCCCCTTCCCACCCAACACCCTGGAGGTCCCCACCTCACCCTGGCCTCACACTTCTGGACCCGCGGTTGCTGCCATGAGGCATTTCCATGAGGCTGCACACCCACCCAGGCGTTAGACTTGTCTGCAGAAAATCCACCCGCAGCCCCTCCTCAGCCTCAGCCTAAGCTTTGCTGAGATGGAGCCTCCACTTCAAAGCAGGCTGTGCTTTGGCCAGGAGGCCAAGAACCTGCAGCTAGACAGAGAAGAGCCACACCCTCTGGGTCTCACCTGTGGCAGTGGGACCATAAGAGGGTCGTCCACATTCCGTTTGAAGCCAATTCCCAGAACATCAGGTACAGCCAGAGTTAAAGATAGTTATAAGGAAGAAGACGTAACTTGGCCTGGGACCGTTTACCCATGGCTTAGGATCAGCTGGGTTTGGTTCTGCCCGGTGGGACACATAGGCAGAGGCTGGAACTCCTCAGGCAGTGGGGCATAGCTGGGTCATGTTTGGCCTGACCCTCCCTCCATAAAGCCCTCCCTCCACGGAGAGTAACCCGGTCTTCCTTTCCTAAGGGATGCAGAACTGGGCTTAGAATGTCTATGTTCCCCACCACCCACCTAGTGTCGACAATACTTAAATAAAACATACTTGTGGAATATGTTCTCCATTCATTTCATGAGTATTTACTAAGCACCTGCTGCATGCCTGGCACTTGAGAAACCTTGTTGATAACAATGATCGCCACTTTTATATTCAAAGATCTGAACTGGACACTATACTTAATTTTTTTTTTTTAAGAGACTGATTCTCCCTATGTTGCCTAGGCTATTCACAGGCAGGACCATAGCTCACAGCCTGGAGCTCCTGGCCTAAAAAGATCCTCCTGAAGCCTCCTGTAGCTGGGACTACAAGTGCTGCCACTGCGCCTGTCCATACTTAATTTTTTCTCGAAATACTATTCATATACCATAAAATTGCCATTTTGATGTGTACAATTTAGTGGTTTGTCATAGATTCACAAGGGCCATGCATGATTTTAAATTCTCAAAATCTATAGGAATGGATTATTATCTATATTTAATAAATAAGGAATCTAGGGCCCAAAGAAGCTGAGTAACTTGCCCGTGATTAGCCAACTGGGAACTGGCAGAGTAAAGAAGCCAGGCAGCTGAGAACAAAGCTTGACTCTGAGCAAGAGGCTTGACTGCCTCTTAGGATGGGGCCAGATGATGGAAAGTCATTAGTGAGATAAGGCCCTGTTGGAGAGCACAGCAATAAGGAGCCATTGCAGCTTGTTGAGCGGGTGAGCAGTGAGACTGAAGTTCTAACCAAGTTACCTTGCAAAGTGACAAATTTTGGAATAGCAGCCCCAGGGACTCTTTCTTGAAAGATGTAGGGACCTGTTTGTGTCATTCCATTCCCCTTAGTTATTGCATTTTCATTGCTGTTATCTTTGGCAAAAAAAATCTATATATATTTTGGGCACCTGCTCTGTGCCAGCCACTATTCTAGGCTCAGAGAATAAAAAGGTGAGAAGACATAGTATCTATCTCCAAAGAGTTCCCAGGCTAGGGGGGCCCCTGACAGCTAGAACACAGTGCACCTTGAGGTATACGTTAAGGTAGGTTAAGGTAAGGCTCCAGAACAGAGAAGAATAATTGACCATTCTGCCCTAGGAGTGGGGACAAGGGAGGGTCAGGGAAAACTGCAAAAAGGAACTGATACTGAGATGGACATTGGAGACAATGTCTTAGTTCAGTGGTTCCCAACCTTTTTGCCACTGGGGACTGGTTTCATTGAAGACTATTTTTACACAGATGGGGTGGAGGGGGAGTGGTTTGAGGATGAGTCAAGTGCATTACATTTATTATGTACTTTATTTCTATTATTATTACATTGTGATATATAATGAAATAATTATATAAGTCACCATAATGTGGAATGAGTGGGAGCCCTGAGCTTGTTTTCCCACAAATAAACAGTCCCATCTGGGGGTGATGGGAGACAGTGACAGATGAAGCTTCACTTTGGTCCCTGGCTGCTCACCTCCTCTGTGTGGCCTGGTTCCTAACAGGCCATAGACCAGTACATGGCCCAGGGGCGGGGACCACAGTCTTAGTTTCCCTCAGAAGCAGATCCTGAGACAAAGATTTGAATGTGAGTAGGTTGTTTGGGAGATGTCTTAGTCTGTTACTATTGCTGTAACAAAATACTCTAGACTGAGTTATTTACAGAAGAAATTTATTTCTCACAGTTCTAGAGGCTGAGAAGTCTAAGATCAAAGTGCTAGCAGGTATGATATCTCTGCTTCCAAGATGGCACCTTGTTGCTGCATCTTCCAGAGAAGCAAACACTGTGTCCTCACATATCAGAAGGTGGAAGGCCAAAAGGGGGCCTCACTAGCTCCCTTGAGCCCCTTTGCAGAGCCTCCTAAAGGCCCCACTTCGTAGTACTATTACATTGGCAATTAAGTTTCAATATATAAATTTTGGAGGGACAGGGACCTTTGCACTATAGAAGGATAAGGAGATACCATGTGGGGAGTGTGGAGGTGAAATAGGGAAGGAAAGGCAGCTGATATAATGTGCTTTATCAAGCCAGTTACTGCTGGGGGCGAACAGGGCTCCCTCTCACCAAAGCACTCTGGGAGACTGTAAACATACCTTACACTTTACCATCAGAAAGGTGAGGGTGCTGGGATGTTTACAGCAGCTTCCTCCAGTCATCAGGGCAGTGGCTGGGAGCTGCTTCTGGAGGTGTTGATTTCTTGGCACTTTTGGTCTGATCAGCACAGAGTGGCAGTGCAGGTTCTGGAAGCCAGAGAAAGCTCCAGGCAAAGAAATGCAGGTGCTGGCAGTGGGATGTGGGGAACTGGAGCAAAGTAAAGGGGAAGGATGCAGCAGGGCACTGACCAGAGACCAAGGGCCAGAGATCTGTGACTGGGGACCATAGTGCAGCTGGGGCACAGGACAGCTGTATGTAGAATATGAGGCCAGGGGCTGAGGAGCCATGATGCAAGACCACCCTTGAGCCTCAGAACATAAACCTTGCTAATCAGCCCCAGGGGGAAAAAATTCTCCCAGTCTCTTCTCAAATGAATTGCTAATGGTTCGAAAGCAACCCCAGACAGATGTTGCCCTTGGAGGGATTATTTCTCCTTTGAGAACTATGATAGTTCTGAGTAACCCTGGTCATCTGTGATGTCCAGGCGAGCCAGTGGGTGAGCCAGCAGGTGCTGTAGACATGCTGTCTGGGCCTGGCAGCCAAATTAGAACCAACTGTGGCCCTGGCCCACCAACCACGTAACTGCCACTCATCTCTCTGATTAAGAACTGCAAGCACGGAATGGGCCATGCCCAGAAGATCCGGAATAATAAGCGTCAGCGCTTTGCCTTTGCCATCTAAGACTGCAAACATGCTCTCATCTGACCTAATCCACGGTGTTAATGATGGCAGAGCAATTTCAAGAGGCAACTCACAGCATTGATAAGGAGAGGAAAAGCACCGCTGGTTTAGGAGGCAGAGCTCCTTACAGAAGAGGCAGCTGCTGTCCCTCCTCCCCTCCCTAGCCACATCTTGTAAATGCTGAGGCTGGGGATGGTAGGAGAAAAGGGCATGAAGAGTAGAAGTGGGCATGTGCCTGGGATGGGGTGGAGGGGTGCCCATACTTCACTTTAGAACAAACTAGGAAAAAGGCATTCTTTTTACTCTGGGTAAATGCAACCTTGAACCAGGTAGGGTACACGGTTTTTTGGGCTGAGTGTGGGCTGGTTTTGAGCTCCCACCTACCCTCCTGTCTGGGTGCCTTTATACAGTAAACACCTTGCACTGCTGTATATGGCAGCCCCAGGGACAGAAGGAAAGTTAGGAGGGCATGATAGGAACTTGAAACCACCATAGCAATAAAGAGGCCGGGGAGATGCAGCGTCTGATTCAATCCATTAACAGAAATCCTAGAAGGGGCTTGGGTGGAGACCATCTAGGTTAAACCCCTTCTTTTACTGAAAAGCTTAGAGAGGAGGGGGTGATGGACTCAAGGTCACCCGACGCTTCCCTTGATAAGAAATCCCACTAACGGTGAGGGCAGATGCCTCAGAAAGTGTTGAGAAGCCATGTTCTGCTGGGGTAGAGGAAGAGTCGAGAAGCCAGCCACGGGACACTCCATGCTTCTACTCTCTCATTCCTCCTGGAAGGGTGGCAGCCTCCCCGCCAAATGCCCCACCTTATGCCCCACCATCTCAACCAGAGTCCGTGCTGCCCCTCTCTCCTGCCTTTCCCTACATCACTGTGACAGCTAGCTCAGTCCATGTTTCATCTGGGCAAAAAGAAGCCCCAGAGCCCTCCTGCTGCCTGCCCAGTAGCCTCTCTTGCCCCTAGGATATACCCCTCCACCCAGCCCTGCCCCAGCATCTGTCTGCAGCCCAGAGGGCTCTGGCTCCCTCTCTCACTTCTCTTGCCCTCCTCTCCCTTCCAGCCACTCATGCTTTTGAAAGTGAGGGTTGGGCGGCACCTGTGGCTCATCAAGTTGGGCACCGGCCCCATATACCGAAGGTGGCAGGTTCAAACCCAGCTTCGGCCGAACTGCAAAAACAGAAAAATAGCCGGGCGTTGTGGCGGGCGCCTGTAGTCCCAGCTACTCAGGAGGCTGAGGCAAGAGAATCACCTAAGCCCAGGAGTTGGAGGTTGCTGTGAGCTGGGTGATGCCACAGCACTTTACTGAGGGTGATAAAGTGAGACTCTGTCTCTACAAAAAAAAAAAAAAAAAAGAAAGTAAGGGTGGCCTCCCAGGCCTTACAGTCTAAATAAAGACGGGAACCTTCACAACAACCAAAGGATCCACACAACCTTAGTCAAGCTGTGTCACTCATCTGCTTAAGACCCTTCCCTGGCTCCCATCTCACTCTGGGGTAAAAGAATTTACTGGGCCTCGGGCTCTGTGGCTCGAGCTCTCTGCTTCCTTTCCTCCTCCTCTCCCTCTCAATGACTCCACTCCAGCCACCTTGGCCCCCCTCGCAGGCTCCTGTCTCAGGACTTTTGTACTTGCTCAGCCTGGAACATTCTCCCCTGGGTCCTTCAGGGCCCTCAAGTCTCCACCTAAATGGCCCCTCGTTGTGACAGCTTTCCTGGCCACATGACTTATCAGTCTTCCCTTGTTTCTTTCTTTTTTTTGGCAGTTTTTGGCCAAGGCCGGTTTTGAACCTACCACCTCCGTATATGGGACCAGTGCCCTACTCCTTTGAGCCACAGGCGCCGCCTGCCTTGTTTCTTTCATTCCCCTCGCCTTCCTTTATTTCTCTTCACGGCATTATCCTTGTCTGTTTTGCCACTAGGATGCAAGCTTTATGCAGGCAATGACCTTGTCTTGTTCCTTGTTTACCCCTAGCCCCTAGGACAGTGTCTGGCACAGGGCAGGTGACCATTTGTCAGATGACTAAATGAAAAGTCCGGCTCAGGGCCTGTACTCAGTGGTTAGGCCACCGGCCACATACATTGAGGCAGGTGGGTTCAAACCCGGCCAGGCCTGCTAAACAACAATGACAACTGTAACAAAAAAATAGCCAGGCATTGTGGCAGGCACCTGTAGTCCCAGCTACTTGGGAGTCTGAGGCAAGAGAATCGCTTAAGCCCAAGAGTTGGAGGCTGCTGTGAGCTGTAATGCCATGGCACTCTACCAAAGGCAACATAGTGATACTCTGTCTCAAAAAAAAAGAAAAAAGAAAGGTCCACCCTTGCCCTTAGAAACACTGACCCCTTCATAAGGACTCCCTGGCACCCACTCACTAGTCCCAGACAAGGCTGGGGTCTTCCCCACCACACACAGCTCATCTATCTCTCCATCCAGCAAACATTTATTCAGCATCTGTTATGAATTCACTGTTGACTTGTTTGGCAACTATTAGATTGAGATTCTCTGGCCCCTTGGCCAGTACCATGGAGAAGGGAAGGGACTTTTATGTATTTATTTACTGAGGACCTACCCATGCAATAAGCATGGGGGGTGGTGAGAATTTAACATCCATCCCACCTTTAATCTTCACAATAACCCCGGGGTACTGGCATTGTCCCACTTAACAAACCTTGACTCCTCTGTGCCATGTGCTGTGCTAGTTTATCACTAGGGATGGAGAGATGAGTCAGGACCAGGCTCTTGCGAAGCCCAGTCCAGTGGTGTTAGATCACTTATTTTGAGTTTATGTTCTAGGAAAGCTATAGGAGAATAATGGGAATTCTTTGCTCCATTTTTTCAGCTAAGCAAACTAAGGTCCAAAGTAGTTCAGTAACTTAAATTGCCTAAGCTTGCACAGGATGCAAGTGTTGGAGACAGGATGCAGACAAGAACTACGTTCGTTCGAAGTCCCTGTCTTTGCTCCTCAGGGCAATGCCTCTGCTCCTGGGCATTGATCTGTGGCCTGTCCAGGAGCCTCAGTCTCTGTCAACAATGCCCAGGACAGACCTCTCACAAGCTGGCAGGCTCACTCCAGCACCATGGCATCTGTGCTCAGGACCTTGAACCTTCCACTTTTTGCTATGTCCAAGCATAGACAGCTCAGCTTGTCACCTTACCCAATCCCATCCTCACCTACATGCTTTTAATCTAATATTTAGTTTGGTATTGTGAGTTATGGGATTAGAAACCTCAGCCCTGCCAAGGACTTTAAGATAAGCCAACTCCTCTAACTTTTATAGATCTAGGAACCAGGCCTACAGAAGGAAAGAAATTCACCCAGGGTTATTTGGCCAATAAGCAAAATTACAGACAAAAGCTAACAGGCACTCTCATCAGAATCAGTCTCATAGATCCTTTCTTTTTTTACCTCAGCTTCTTCAACAAGAGATGGTTTGCTGACTTTCTGTTGACTGATGAACACAAACGTACCATCTCTGGGCCTTCCACAATAAAGGCCAAAGTGACCTTTCATCTCTCCAGACCCACCCCCAGGCTCAACCAGAACCACTCCCATCTACTTGCTTCTGGGCCTTTGTTCCTGCCCTTTCCTCTCTGCTGGGCCCAAATCATACTCTTTCAGGTGCCATGTCTTCTAAAAAGCTAGCCTCATTGAGTTTCTCCTCCCATTGAACACCCAAAACGCTTCTCTTGGGTGGATTTTCCCCTCCCTTTCCTCCGTAGCTAGGGTGTGCCCTGAAGCCAGGGGACCAGGCCTTCTCACCTTGGTTCTCCATAATTTAGCCATTCCCAGATTCAGCCTCACTCTTTCTTTTTTGCTGGATTTGATTTCATTTGAATACATCACTCCCTAGTAAAGCCAGCTAGTCTGCTTTTAGGCCTCCTGAACTCACTCTCTTCACTCAAAGTAAGCAAGCCCATTTCCTCTTATTCAGCATCTTGGGAAAAGAAGAATGAGTTCTCACATTTCTTCAGAAGCTTAAAAGCAAACTAGGTCCCTCCCTGAAGTCTCAGCCTTCTCCCAGTGCACTTGACGCCTTCCTGATTGTCATGCTCAGGTCCTAACAAGGGATGAACGGGTAGATTTCCACCCAGGAGGCCTCAATCCGGGCTGTTCTTTGAACCCCCCTCCCACTTCTCCCCTGCCCCAGTTGCTGTGAGGGTCCACCTAAAGGACCCTGCCCCTCCCTCTCCAAGGCTGAGGAGGTATATGGGAGGGGTAGGGACTGATATTTCACCCCAGCTCTTAGATTCTCTGTCACTATGGCTGCCTGACACCATCCCTGGCTGTAACTGCATCAGGGCAGCCTGAGAAGCCACTGGGAGTGAAATATTCTTTTATTTTTAAGCTCTAAATTCATTTTCATGCCAAGCTGCTTGTATTTGCTTGCCTGGCTGCTGAAGGCAACTGAAACATGCCCAAAATACCATGATCCTGGTTTTGTGCAGAAGCTGAAGTCCCAGTGGTCCTGCCCTGGAGCTTGCTTGCCTGCATCTACAGCAGCCTGCCATGATTTTCTTGGATTTTATTAGCTCTGGCCTTGTACCAGGAGTGGAGCTCATCAGACACACTTCACATCTTGCCTCCTCCACCTCTGGCTAAGAACAGTTGCCCCAATTACGGGAAGTATTTGTTCCCTAGTTCACTGATAATTTTATCAGAAGCCCAGTCCAGGCTCAAGTGTCAGGCTTCAGAGCTGCTGCTGACAGCCCCTCAGAAGCTGCTGGCCTGCTAGGGGTAGGGGCTGCAGCTGGTACAGGGGTGGGGGTAGCAGAGTGCGAGGTTCCCCATACTTTCTCTTACTGTGTCTGTTTCTCTATTTCCCCAGCTTACAAACAGGAACAATAATATACCCGCAGCACCACCCCCTCTAGAGTTGGTCTGGAAGAAAAATGCCATCATAAAATTATAGAGGTTTAGACTAAAGGGGGCTTAGAGTACATTCTGGGCTCTCATTTCTAGATGGAAAGACTAAGGCTTGGGGAAGAAAGTTACTAAAGTTGTATAATGACCAATCCTGGCTTGAAAACCAGTTTCTTTACTTTTTTCAGCTGAAGGGAGCAGAAAATGGTCCTTGTGTGACTTTAGAGTGTGACACAGGGAGAGCAGACCCTAGCTTGAAGCTCAGCCCTTCCAAGGCCCAACCAATAGACATGGCACCTTCATCTATGAAATACACAAATTTAGGGCGGCGCCTGTGGCTCAGTGAGTAGGGCTCCAGCCCCATATATTGAGGGTGGCGGGTTCTGCCCCGGCCAAACTGCAACAAAAAATAGCCAGGTGTTGTGGTGGGCGCCTGTAGTCCCAGCTCCTCGGGAGGCTGAGGCAAGAGAATTGCCTATGCCCAAAAGCTGGAAGTTGCTGTGAGCTGCAATGCCACAGCACTCTACTGAGGTCAACGAAATGAGACTCTGTCTCTTAAAAAAAAAAAAAGAAAGAAAGAAAAGAAAAGAAATACACAAATTTATGAAATGAGGCATTCTGATGCCTCAGTCACAGCTCTTCGGAGAAGATTAAATGGAATAATGTGTGTGTAGTACATGGTTCTTGTTAAGTTCTCCCAAACATAAGTTCCTTCCCTTTTCCTGTTTGATCTTAAACAACATTACAAATGCTTTCAACCTGGGATGCACAAAAGGGACATTTCCTTCAGAGCTAAATGTTGCCAAAATGAGAGTTGTGATCTTCAGATTCCCCTTCCTTTGGGCCTTTTCTTATACAGTGAATGTAAAATGGTCAGTTGCTCCCTGGCAGTATAATGAGGAAGTAGAAATATTACTTCTTGTTTCTCCCCAGCTACTTCTGCTGTACAAAAGCTTCCTCACAGGTACACGGGGCAGCAGCTCTTAATGGAGCTGTGGCCAGATCCTCATGGAGAGGAAAGTGATTTCTACGAGATTAGCTGAGTGGGAAGGCTAATACAGTTATGATCCAATAAACATACTGATTAGGGTCATTTGTGCTCCCTCCCTGCTGCTGTGCCTCAGCAGGCCTGGCTCAGGCTCTGCTTGGAAGGAGCCTGGAGATAGCTGAGCCTAGGGCCTCCCAGCCAGCTGGGCCTGAAGATGCTCTCGGATGGAGTTGTCAGATTGGCAATCTCAATCTATAAGGCAGGTGATTCAGGTTCTGTTCTCTGCTCAACCACCAGATCATAGCTTTACTGTATCTCCTCTTCCTCTGTGTGTCAAAAGAGATCAGAGAAAAGGAGATAAACTTGGGATCAGAAGTCCCCAAATTCAAGTCCTAGCCTTGCGAGGCCTTAAGATTATTCACTCTGTACAAGGCTTTGTACTACTTGCCTTTAGTCTTCAGTTTGGTCATCCAGAAATGGGCATAATAATGTTAACCTTAGATTTTTAGTTTGGGGGATTAAGAGAACAATATATACAAGAAGCATCCATGAAACACAGAAGGGGCAATAGTAACTTTTTGTTTTCTTCTAAGTTTCCTTCTGGTTCACTTTCTCTGATTCTATGAAAATATTTGCTGGTGTTGGGTATAAAGGGGGGGGAGGCCCCAAAGTTTCTTGTTGAATGAGTAAATTTAACTGTAAGGTAGACTATTAAGCAGCTAAGAGGGAACTGACTTTATTAGGCATGCGACAGAATTAGGCCCTGGTCACAAGGGCTTATCCAGCCTTACCATGATCAGCCTGTGCCAACAGAGTGCTTCCATAGGCTAGTTCTGTGCCAGGCTGACATCTCACAGGAGTCTGAGCAGTTGCTGGTTTTCCACGTCCAAAGGGTAGCAGGCAAGGCTCAGTAAGACCATGAAAGGCATTTGCAGCTTTCTGCCTTTTGAAAAAGCTGCAAGACTAGGTTCGGCTCAACGGGCTAAGGCGCCAGCCACATACATCTGAGCTGGGGGATTCGAATCCAGCCCGGGCCCGCCAAACAATAATGGTGACTGCAACCAAAAAATGGCCGGGCGTTGTGGCGGGCGCCTATAGTCCCAGCTACTTGGGAGGCAGAGGCAGGAGACTCGCTTGAGCCCAGGAATTGGAGGTTGCTGTGAGCTGTGATGCCCCGGCACTCTATCCAGGGTGACAGCTTGAGGCTGTCTCAAAAAAAAAAAAAAAGAAAAAGCTGCAAGACTAAACTGTATTCATAGTGGCCTCTAGTGGCAAATTTCCAAAATAGCATGCTAAATGGAAGCTTGGCAGCTGAAGGAATCTTCTCAGAATGACCTAAATTCAGAAACTTAGCTCTTAAAGGGGGCCTAGTCCAAAATCTTCCCTTGGACATTTGAACTAGGACATTAAGTTGCAGAAGTAACAGGATTTATCCAAGGTTACACAAAGGCTTCACATCCCTCTCTCCATAAACCTTGCCCACAATTGGACATCTATGGTTTCAGAGGCAGGTAAGGATCTTATCCATTTGGAAGAACAAACAGGGATTGTTCTGATTTTTCTTTTTCTTTTTTTTTTTTAAGACTAGTCAAGTGCAGTAGTGAAAAGGGGGGAAAGACTAGGAGTTCAATCAACAATTGATTTGTGAACATTCAAGTGAGATAACTCACTACCTTCAGACCAGCTCGGGACCCAATTTCTAAAGCAGACAGCCAACGTTAGTGAGACCCTAACATGTTTCCTTCCCCTGCACTTTTCTTCTCTTTCATCTGTAAGAGTGTTGCAGGAAGATACCTTATCCTGGCATTTACCTAAAAAGTAGTAACCCACTCTATAGGCAACAGGACTATAAGGACATAACAAGCTTGGTTAGGCAGTAAACTCCACCACTTTAACAAATGTGCTTTTTCAATGCTTTCTCCTCTACACGTTGCAAGAATGTAGAGCCAAGGGCGGTGCCTGTGGCTCATCGAGTAGGGCGCTGGCCCCATATGCCAAAGGTGGCGGGTTCAAACCCAGACTCGGCCAAACTGCAAAACAGAAAAATAGGCGGGCGTTGTGGCGGGCACCTGTAGTCCCAGCTACTCGGGAAGCTGAGGTAAGAGAATCGCCTAAGCCCAGGAGCTGGAGGTTGCTGTGAGCTGTGTGACACCACGGCACTCTACCAACGGCGATAAAATGAGACTCTGTCTCTACCAAAAAAAAAAAAAAAAAGAATGTAGAGCCAAAAGGGGTCACAGCACAGTGATGGCTCAGACTGGCTTGAGGATCTGGGAGTAGGAATCATTTGCCTTATTCAGAGAAAGCTATTTTGACATATTCTGGAGACACAATCCAAAAATACATAAAGCTGAGGACTTCCAGAGGGCATAGTGGAAAGGCTTTGCTGTCATACCATAACTGAAGCTTAAGTTTGGTGACTTCCGCAAATGGAGCTGAAGTTTCTTTCTGACAGAGAATATGTATTTGATTCATTCAGCAATAACTTCAAAGCACTAAGGTGCTGGAAGACTGAGAGAGGGGAGTAAGACAAGGTCCTAACTTCAGAGGTTAGCCCAGTGGGAGGTAACGGCGTTGATATGTTGGGATAAAGAGCAAAAGTGTAAGTGATAGTTTCATGAGCCACTGGTAATAACAATAGCTGGCATTTTTTAAGTGTTTTCAAAATGCCAGTTCCTGTTCTAAATACCTGTCCTCATTCATCTAATCTTCACAATAGCCCTATGAGGTTAGCACCATTATCCTTATTTTATGGTTGAGGAAACTAAAGCAGAGAATGAAGAAACTTGTTTAAGCTCACAGTGCTGGTGAGTGGTGGAGCTTCCAGAGTCCTCTTCCTTCAGTGTCACCATTGCTGGTGCTGTTTTCCCTGCATTTTCTGTGGTATCTACTGACCGTACCACCTTACCCACCCTGGTGCCCACACAGGGGATTTCAGTGCCAAACACCAGTGTGATGTCTATAGCATACTGAAGTGGGAACAGAAGAGCACTGTTTGATAAAGCTCAGTCTCAGCAACCAAAGCCAGGAGCTATGAAAGCTTATTCCGTGCTTTGATTGTCTTCACTCTTCCAAGGCCACAGGATGAGGCAGAGAGCACTGTTCTAGGAAGCAGAGGACTGGGTTATGGGTTATGGCCCCACTTGCACTATGCTCTTAAGAAAATTCTCCTCCCTAGTTTCATGTTGGATGATTGTGACTCTAGGACCTCACTACTCAAAAGTGTGGTGTGTGGACCAGCAGTTTACCCTTTCCTGGGAGCTGATAAGAATGCAGAATCTCTGGCTGAAGGCAGAACTAGAAGCTGCTTTCTAATAGGCTCCATGATTCATGTGTGTGCTAAGGTGTGAGAAGCCTTGGGAGCCACACACTTCATAATCTTGTCCAAACTTCTAACCCATCCCAGGGGCACTTATTTGAAGCCCTCTTCATTGACTATAAATCCCAACTTTAAGCCTCCTCTAGTTTAGAATCTCCTCTTCCCACCTGATAAGGGACAGGGAGCAGTATCTCTCCTGTTCTGTGATCAGCTCCTGGTGGTCCTGTATTTATCTACATTAATCTCCACCCAACTTTTTGAGACAGAGTCTCACTATGTCGCCCTCAGTAGACTGCTGTGGCATCACAGCTCACAGCAACCTCACACTCTTGGGCTCAAGCGATTCTCTTGCCTTGGCCTCCCAAGTAGCTGGGACTACAGGTGCCCACCACAATGCCCGGCTATTTTTGTTGCTGTAGTTGTCATTGTTGTTTGGCAAGCCTGGGTGGGTTTGAACCTGCCAGCCCCAGTGTATGTGTCTTGGTGCCCTAACCACTGAAATACAGGTGCCAAGCAGTATTTCTTTTAAACAAGCTCTCCTTGACCGGGTGTGGTGTCTCATACCTGTAATCCCAGCACTCTGGGAGGCTGAGGCTAGTGAGTTGCCTGAGCTCATGAGTTCAAGACCAACCTAAGCTACAGCAAGACTCTGTCTCTAAAAAAAATAGCCAGGGGTTGTGATGGGCTCCCGTAGTCCCAGCTACCATGGAGGCTGAGGAAAGAGAATCACTTAAGCCCAAGAGCTGGAGGTTGCTGTGAGCTATGACACCATGGCACTCTACCTAGAGCAACAAAATGAGACTGTCTCAAAAAATAAACAAACAAGCTCCCCTTATATGCAGACGAGAATATCTACAACCTTGGCTAACTGGCAGAATCACTAAAAACTGTGAAACAATTCAAGTTTCTCTTTGAGGTGATATCTTTTATGAAAAGTGGCATATCCCCACACATGACTGCCTTGGCATGTACTTGGTGTACCTTTCCAGGAACGAGCAACTATGCCTGTGCTGCTCTGTTCCCTAGGGTATGCAGAACCTGCTTTACATCAAAGTAGTGATGATTTGTTTCTACTAACCCTGTGCCCTAGATAGAAGTGGGGATTTTCAGGATTATAACCCTAAAAGGTTAGTGGATGGGTTATTCCTTGCTATCAGAGGAGGATCCAATCATGTCCACCCAGTGCAGGTTATTCCCAGAGTATAGAACATTACTTTCCACACCAAAACCATCTCTGGGAAGTTATATAGTCATTGATACAAGATTTTTTGTTGTTGTTGAGGCAGAGTCTCACTCTGTTGCCCAGGTTGGAGTGCTGTGACATCGGCCTAGTTCACAGCAACCTCAAACTCCTGGATTTAAGAGATCCTCCTGCCTCAGCCTCCCAAGTAGCTGGGATTACAGGCATCTGCCACAACGCGTGGCTAATTTTTTTCCAGTTTTAATAGAGATGGGGTCTCACTCTTGCTCGGGCTGGTCTCAAACTCCTGAGTGCAAGGGATCTTCCTGTCTCGGCCTCTCAGAAAGCTAGGATTACAGGTGTGAGCCACTGTGCCTGGGCCCTGATATAGTTATTATTGGGTTTTGCTTTTTTGTTGTTGAGACAAAACAGCAGAGAAAGAAGGTGAAGGTAGTGAAGGGAAGGCTTGAGAAATAGAATCTTGTCTGGCCATTCCATAAAGTAAACTGCCATTCCCAAAATGTATAGTGTTAAGAAATATTAAAGTTATAATTCCCTCTTCAAGGAGCTACCAGCTTAGGGAAGCAAATACCACATCTCATACTACTGTTGGTCCCATAACAATGTGCAGTTGGGTCTCTGCAAATTCAAGGGATGTTCAGGTCTCTAAGAACATCTACCTGGTTCACCTACAGGTGATCCCGCCTCATTCAGAAACACCAGTCGACATCACTTCCTTCTCTGGTTCTCCTTTTTGAAGTCAGAACTGCTCTTGAATGGGGAAAAGTCCACAAACCTAAAATGATGTGAAACTTTAAAGATATGATCTCTGCAATGCTACTTGAGATGGTTAAGATTAAAATAATTAATAGAACCTCATACAATATTTAAAATCAGACATCAGTGGTTTTAATCATCAATGGCATTTTTATTTTTGAAATGTCTATTACATAGATATTAACTTCCTTCCTTTTATCCCTACTTCTCTCCCAAAAATCAAAAAAAAACTTAAAGAAATGTATAAAAAATTCTTATTTGATTTCTCTATAGTCTAAGGCCAAAAAAACTTAGATGGTGTTTCTCCTTTGAGGGTTCTGCTTTATACGGAGAGTTCACAGTCTGTCCTTGCACTCACTATGTATTTCTACTCCTCCCTGGGAAGAAGATGGTCAATGCTTCTGCTTTCCTTTAACAAATTCATTTCTCGATTATTACACATTATCATTCCCTGCTTGACACCTTCTTGGAGACTGATTGTTGGATGGGTTTTTCATTTGGCAAAAATTCAATGTGGCTTTGCGTGGGATGTCTAAGTGTCAAAAACAGCAGTGTTGATGTTCTGGTTTTGAGTGGGAAAATATATATAGAGACGCATACATTCCCTAGAAGAACAAAAGTAGAAGACTGAAATAGGGTGTGCACAGGGTTAAAAGGGCTGACAGATGCTATCTGGTTTTGAATTCTGTGGCTGTCAGCCACCAAAGACTGCAGTGTAAGCCAGAATATAAATCTCCTCAGGAAGAAGTTTGGTTAGGCACTATGAAATGAGAGTCTGCTTCATTTTGTTCCAGGTATATCAGGGCAGACATAGGAGGTGCATTATGTGTCATAATGCAGTAACAGTAATGCATACTGCAGTCAACAGTAACCTGCAGATAAACACATATGGACATTTCTGCAAATGTTCTGTCAACCTAAGTGCTGGGAAAAGAGAAAAGAAGTATTCTATTAAAATATACTTTCATCTCTAATTTACCCAAGACTCCAGGCTTCCTTAGCTTTGTTTTGTAAGGGCAAAATGAGGTTTAACGTTATATGTCATTCCAGGTCATCTGGAAACCTGGTTCGCTAGAGCCATCGCAGAAGGCCTGGATGTACCCAAGAAGGCAGCAAGTCTACCCGGAAGGGTATGCCTTAATGATCTTCACATCGTCCACAGGGCGGTCCTGGGAGTTTGTTTCTACCATTCCCATTCGATTCACCATTCCTATACCCTGGCACACTCGGCCAAAAATAGTGTGTTTGCCATCAAGCCATTGGGTGGGGGCTAGGGTCACAAAGAACTGGCTGCCGTTGGTATCTGGCCCTGCATTAGCCATTGCAAGAATTCCAGCTCCTGGTGGAAAAAAAGAAGAAAGGAAAGAGTATGAATAACCACCCCATCCACCCAGTCCAATGTAGAGCTGCTACCCCATCCTAGAGATGAACTGATGCCAGGACTTTGTTGTCACCAACCAACCTGCCCCTCGGGCCATCACTGCACTACCCAAATGACCTAATCCTCCTTGTTCTTACCTACTCCCCAGCTTTAACTCCTGATGATTCCCGCTAACTGCTCGACCCTGTCCTGACTGCCCTCAAAACCCCAGTAAGATCTCCTATTTCCTTGAGGACATTTTTGATATCCTATAGTTTATGACATGCAACAAGGAGTTAAGAGTCTAGAATACTCAGATCAGCACTCTGAATCACTCAGAACTCTGTGAGAGGCGCCGCTTTCTCTAATCGGCCAGGGCTCTTCTGTGGCGCCATGGCTGGGCAGCTACCTGGCACCATGCCATGGTGTTGGGCATTCACCTTGACTCCTGGCCAAAAGAGTGAGTTTCTAAAATCCACTCCTTCTTACCCAGTCCAGCCAGATTATACACTTACCTGTGAATTTCAAATCTGGATGAAGTTCATCTTCAAACTGTTTGCCATAGATAGATGCACCACCTCGACCTGCCAGATTGGAAGATGAAAAATGAACCAGCCAGTCCCATATTCTACCTCACAGCAAGAATGATGGCCCAATGTTAAAATATTTTATAGAGTTCAGTAAAGGAAAACTTCCCTGCTAGATCACAGCAAGAATGATGGCCCAATGTTAAAATATTTTATAGAGTTCAGTAAAGGAAAACTTCCCTGCTAGATATACTGCAACTACAGAGTCAAGCACTAACACAGCACGTTCAAATCACCAGTTTCATTTAGGTAAGACTCCTTTTTTCCCCAAAATAACACAGAGTATTTTTTCCTGTGTATTAAAATAATACATGTTCATTGTCAAAAATGTAGAAAACAGAGAACATTATGAAAAGACTCCAGCAATCTAACCATCTAAAGATAACCACCATTCATAATCTGATATGTTAAGAAGTTTCTTTATTTAAGGCCAGGCACAGTGGGTCATGCCTGTAATCCTAGCACTCTGGGAGGCTGAGGCGGGATTGTCAAAGCTCAGGAGTTCAAAACCAACCTATGCAAGAGTGAGACCCCCATCTCTACTTCAAAAAAATAGAAAAACTAGCTAGATGTTGTGATGGGCACCTGTAGTCCCAGCAACTCAGGTGGTTGAAATAAGAGGATCACTTGAGCCCTAGAGTTTCTGTGAACTGTGATGCCACAGCTCTCTAGCCTGGGGAAACAGAGTGAGTTGCCCCTCTGTCTTAAGAAAAACAAAAAGTTTGGCTGGGTGCCTATAGTTCAGTAGTTAGGGCCCTGGCCACATGCTCCTGGGCTGGTGGATTTGAACCCAGCCCGGGCCTGCTAAACTAAAAAAATAGCCGGGCATTGTGGTGGGCACCTCTAGTCCCAGCTACTAGGGAGGCTGAGGCAAGAGAATTGCTTGAGCTGAAGAGTTTGAGGTTGCTGTGAGCCACTGCACTCTAACCTGTCTTAAGAGGAAAAAAAAAAAAAGTTTATTGATTTGGTCTCTTCTTACCTCTTCTCCATCATTCATGAGAAGGACCCGCTTCCAACTCTCTTTGAAGGTGCTCTAAACTTTCACTTTGTTCTTATTTTATAACATTTTTATGAGTATTTTTTTTTTTGAGAAAGGGTCTTACTATGTTGTCCAGGCTACTCTCAAACTCCTGGCCTCAAGTGATCCTCCTGCCTTGGACTCCTAAAGTGCTGGGGTTATATCGGTCTAAGCCATCATGCCCAGACCTTAATGACTATTCTAGACAGGAGTATCCCAAGCCCTAATCCTATACCCATTACAAACATTGCTAATCAATCAGCATTCTTTTCTGCTAAGCTTAAATTTACTTCCAAATTCTTATCAATCCGAAACTCAAAGCGGCCATTACTTATGGATCAGACTAAGAGTTCAAAACTATTTGCCATTCTTAATCCAGGTGATGGAAAAAATATTACAGGAATATACAGTAGGCAGAGTCCACTGAGAGGCGAGGCAGCATATTATAAAGAGGAAAATGAAGAAACATGGAATTAGGAAATATTTGTTAGCAACATTGCCACAAAATGCTATTTACATTATGTCCACAAGAGCATGGTGCTATGCTAGACACCCAAAACTCAAGTTGGTTTTGTTTTTAGAGCAAAAAACTATAAATTAAATATGGTTTCCCACAGGAAAATACATCATAATAGTCAGCTACTGTCCCAACCAATATTAATTTATATAGTCAACCATAAACCTTGTTGAACTACATTGGTTTCAACATGATCAGACATGACAAAACAGCCTGGAACAAAGTGAACACTGGATTTATCAGCTTACTCTGCTTGCCTGGCTGCCAGAGAACAGCCTAGATATAGGGAGCTCATCTCCTTTTACAGCCTGCTATAAAAGTAGCATATTAAAGCACCATGTCCACCCCCATCCCCAGACCCCTGGGCATGGCTAAGGTGTTTCCATGGCAAAAATCCTTTGCTTTACCTTTTAGGCTGCTCCACCACAGGGAGTCTGTTACAGCCCCCAGTTCCGGAAGAAAATACTATTCTCAGCAGAGGAATGGTAGTGAATCTTGACAGACTAGGGGAAACCTCCCACCTGGCCCACGCTACCTATACTTCTGGAAAAATACTGAACTATACCAAACTATATTAAAAATCTTTTTTTTCAAACTATATTAAAATTAATTCCAAAAGCTCCAACCTGCCAGTATACTTACAAACAGCAACTGTGTAACCAGTATGTTCCCTCCATCTCGGTCCTTCCCTTTGCTCTACCCTTTGGACCACTAGAGTCAAGGTTTCTGTTTGGGGTTATTCTAGCACCAGAGCTGAAGATGAGGGAGAGAGAGGGAGCAGTGGGGCCAAACAGAGACCAAGCCCTGTGTGCCCAGCTTGAGTGAGCAAGCTGAGAATTCAGTGCAGCAGTGCACTGTCTATCCCTGGGCTGAGCCTTGAAAGTGTGGTTTCTGCAAGCTGAGGGCTGTCAGAACAGAACCTCCAGGCCTCTGCCTCCTAGAAAAGGAAAACTACCACCTTCTACAAAAAGAAGAGAATTAAGGGATAGGCAAGCGAGTCTCGGATGAAACAGGATTTTAAGCAATCAGAGACAGGAGGAGAGAGCATGGAGGCCTGTTTACTTGACAGGCACAGTTTGACTAACTACAACTAGTTGGGGCCTCTATAGCACCATATAGCATTCATAATATGTAATCTTTTTATAACCCAATTCAACTTCTCTAGTGTTTGCAGCAAAAAGTCAGAAAGACAAATAATTCCAATCCAAACATTCCTCTGGGCGTGTGGAATAGGCAGAGGGTAAGGGGACAGGGATTGATTAAAGAGTTCTCTGGCATGCTACACAGATGTCAACAATCAGTTAGAAAGCCAATAATTTGGAAGCTCTGCAGGCTCTGTGACTGGTCTAGTACAGACACAGTGGAGATGGCACAGACATGTCTTCTAAGCTCTGTACTTCAAGGTTCTTTTCCTCTTCTGTCCTCTCTTTTAAACATCTGTTCAACGTATGTATTTCAGAAATACAAAAATATGACAAACTATGACCCATCCCAAGAAATAAAGCACCACAAATCCAGTTGAGACCCTGTGGACACCCCTCACTGCATCCCTTCCCAATCTCATTCTCCCAAGAGCTAACAACCACTCCAAAGAAGCACATTTGCCCTTCAGGTAACCACTGTTCTAACCAGAAGTTTGCCATTTCCATGCATTTTCTTTTATACTACATATATATGTATCCCTAAAAACATGTACTGCTGTTTTGTAGGTTTTTAAGCTTCTATAAATGGTATTATACTCTGTAGATACTTCTGCAATTGCCTTTCTGTTCACCACTGTTTGTATGGTTCATCTATTTTGTTCTGTGCAGTTCTCTGCAGTATTCGCTCCAATGTATGACGGTAACACTGCCTTAGCTTTTCTTTGGCTGATGGAGACTGAAGATCTCTCCAATGGTTTTGCTGTTATCAACCATGTGGTATTACCCATTCTTATACTGTGTCCCCAAACACAAGTGCAAGGGTCTCAGGGAACCGTATCTCAGGAGGGATACATGGGGTCACAGTCTACGAGTGTTGCATCATTACTAGGCTTTTCTAACCATCTTATCAGAAAGGACGAACCTCTGTGGATCCCTACCCACAATGCTGTCACTCTTAGTGTGCTAGGTCTTTCTGTCAGCTTTCTAACATGTATTTGTCAGTCTGACAGAAGTGTGAAACCTTTTGTAGTGTTTTTACCTGCACTTCCCTAGAGTTATGCATAAATTAACATTTATTATCTATTTGGCTTTCTTCTTCCATGAATGGCCACTTTTCTAGTGGGTGGCTGGACATTTTAAATTTTATATGTACAGTCCTATGTGCAGAGGATTGGTTCTAAGAACCTCTCCCCCCACATATACCAAAATCTGCACGTACTAAATACCTGCAGTTGGTCAGCCTTGTAGAACTCACATGTACAAAAAGTTAGTGCTTTGTTGAGTCCCAGCAATAAAATTGTATTTTCAATCCACAATAGGTTGGGAAAAAAGTCTAAGTGGCCCCACGCAGTTGAAACCCTTGTCGTTCAAGGGTCAACTGTACATTATAGACACTAATCCTTTGCTAATACCTTCTCCTAGTCAACTTTTTTTCACCTTTGTAATGTGATGCACAGGAGGTTTTTGCAGTTGAAATGCCTATTTCTTACAACAGAAACCCTTTTCTTATCCCCAAGACAACTCTGATGTCTCTTTTTCCCCCTTCTCAGTCACTAACTATGAGAACCTCCCAAGATGAACCAGAAAAATATCTAAGACATGAGACACACAGAGTGGTCTTAGAGAAAAGTTACCATGCTTGGTGCCTCTTGTGCCCATCCCTCTCATGCCGCAGCTGATGGGACCATGGATTCGTATCCCCCAAGCAGCCATAAGTGAGCAGTGACCCATAAGGCAGCCTACATACAAGCTCTGCTGCATGGGGCACTTACCAGAAGGCAAGTGACCAATCAAGGCCTCTCTTCTGGCAAGAAAGCCTCTAATGGACACTGTGGGTGGGCTGTCCCTCGAGCATTCCCAACCTCCTTCTCCACAGCCTACCTCAACCTCAGAGACAAGAAAGATAGGTACTGACCAGTCCTTTTGTAGCCAGAAGTGGTCAGATGACCCACTTCTGATTTAATGATATAGACAGAAGTCTGCTGAGTTGACAGCTTCTGAGCCAAGATACAGATTTCCTGATGAAAAAGGATAAACACACTCCTTCATCTTTTATCCACAGCCTCTTCCTTATCCTTCTTTGAAAGCAGGGTGATGTCAGGAGCAGCAGCCGTAAGACTAGCAAGTTTAAGATCAAAGGGCAACATATAAGAATGGTGAAGTGTGGCTCGGTGCCTGTAGCTCAGCGGGCTAAGGTGCCAGCCACGTATACCTGAGCTGGCGGGTTCGAATCCAGACCGGGCCTGCCAAACAACAATGACGGCTGCAACCAAAAAATGGCCGGGCGTTGTGGCGGGCGCCTGTAGTCCCAGCTACTTGGGAGGGAGAGGCAGGAGACTCGCTTGAGCCCAGGAATTGGAGGTTGCTGTGAGCTGTGATGCCACCGCACTCTATCTAGGGTGACAGCTTGAGGCTTTGTCTCAAAAAAAAATAAATAAATAATAATAAAATGATAAAAAATAAAAATAATAAAATGATAGCCCATATGGTAAGCAGTCAATGACAAATTAAAGCCCTATCAGACCCTAAAAAGTCCCTGGTAGATAATAAACATTTGATGATGAGAGTGTTTTTTTTTTTTTTTTTTTTTTTTGGATTTGATTTAGTACATTCTTATTACTCAAGTCGGTGAGGATTGTCCTTGTGAGCTAATCCTTGAGGAAGTGATAGCAGCGTTTCATGTCATCTCCAAGGGCCTGTATGAATTTGTCATTGCAGAGGGTGAAGATAAAATTGTTCAAGAAAAGGGGTCACCACTAAAATCAGCAGTGATGTACCCCAGTGTACTCAGCTGCCTGCGTTTGCTTGGGCTTCATATACAGGAACAAGCAACTGCCATAAATGATCACGACATAATTAAAGTGGGAAGCACACGTGGAGAAGGCGTTCCTCCTTCCAGAGGCTGAGGGGACCTTGAGAATGGTGGCCATGATGAGACAATTGCAGGTATCAAAGACGCAAGGATAATGAAAACAGCCATTAAAAATAGAACAAATTCTGTGAAAAGGGTGTCATCACAGGCCAACTTAAGCAATTGCCCTCAGTCCTCAATTCTAATCCAGTGCCACATGGTATATTCTACCCTTCTCACACTGCATCTCTGTAGCTTCTTTTCTTTTCTTTCTTTTCTTTTTTTTTTTGAAATAGAGTCTCAAACCATCACCCTGGGTAGAGTGCCATAGCATCACAGCTCACAGCAACCTCAAACTCTTGGGTTTAAGCGATTCTCTTGCCTCAGTCTCCCAAGTAGCTGGGACTACAGGCGCCCGCCACAATGCCCAGCTATGTTTTTATTTTGTTGTTGCTGCAGTCATCATTGTTGTTTAGCTGGCCCAGGCCAGGTTCAAACCTGCCAGCCTCAGTGTATGTAGCTGGAGCTATAACCATTGTGCTATAGGCATGGAGCCTGTAACTTCTTTTCTTAATGGGGAAAAAGATTCTTGCCATCCACCTTTTTTTTTTCTTTTTGCTTGTTCAATCCCTATACATGTACAGCAATTTCAAAATTGTTAATACTTTGCTCCATGAGAAAAGCCTTTAACAATGAGAGTGCAGTGATTATAGTTCTTTTCCTTTTAGCCTTACAGTTTTCAGTCAAAATATTATGTTCCAAAGTCACTTTTCCTTCACTCTTCTTCAGTGGACTTATATCTTACCTAGATGTTTTGATCACAGTCAGTATTCTATCTTAAGATCCCTAAACCGTCTGATATTTTTAAAATTTGTACACATTGATGTTTATTTTTAAACTGTAAAGTTGTAAGATTGGAAAATGCACAGTGTATCCGACATTATCATACAGATTAGTTTCATCACTCAACACTTCCACTGTACTTCCCTTGGTAATTATTGTCACCTTACTTATCACAAAGATGTAAGTCTCCACTTACCTCTTTGCCATCTATATTAGCTTCTCCTTTGTTATAGAATGTCATTAGAGTTGAATCTTGGGCTACTTAGCCTTTTGCTATGGCTTCTTTTGCTTAGCAAATGCCTTTGAGATTCATTTATTTTATTGTGACAATTATTAGCACTTTCCTCTTTAGTCACTAAATAGTATTCACTTTGTATGGGTGGGTCACAATTTGTTTATTCGTTCATGTTCAGAAGGATATTTTGCTTGCTTCTAATTCTTGGCAATTATGAATAAATTTTTATAAACAGTCACATAGGTTTTGTGTAAATGTCAATTTTAGCATCACTTGAATAAATGCCTACTGAGTGTAATTGCTGGGTTATATGTGAAGTTTATGTTCAACATGATAAGAAAGATCCAAATCGTCGTACAAAATAGTTCTAATACTTTGCATTATGAACATAAGTAAATGAAAGTTTCTGAAGCTCCACATCCTTCCCAACATTTGGAATTATCAGGGTTTTTGTGAATTGGATTTTGACTCTTCTAATAGGGGTATAATGCTATCTCGTTGTTTCCATTTGTATTTTTCTAATGACAAATGATGTTGAGAATCTTCTCATATGCTAACTTGCAATATTTATATTTTTTATTATGTATCTGTTCAGATCTTTCCTATGGTTTTTATTAAGCTATTTGTTTCCTTATTTTTGAGTTTCCATATATATATTTAATAGGCTATAATAATTATAGATAATTATTTATTATAATATAATTTATTATTATAAATAGAATAATAAATATATTCTAGATGCAAGTTCTTTATCTGATATGATATTTCCAAATATTTTCTTTCAGCTTATACCTTAACTTCTTATTCTCTTCATAGTGACTTTCATCAAGTAAAAATTTTGAATTTTGACAATGTTCAAGTTTTAAATTTTTTCTTTCATGGATTGTGCCTTCCATATTATGTCTAAAACTAAACAATGACATCAGGGTCAAGTAGATTCATCTCATAGATGGCTCATAGTTTTGCATTTACATTTAAGTCATTTAAGTTCATTTTGCTCAAGGTACAAGATATATATTGAGGTTCATTTTATTGCATACAAATATTCAGCAATATTCTAGCACTATTTTTGAAAAGATAAACTCTTCTTTGTTAAATTTCCTTTGCAATGTTTTCAAAAATAAGTTAACTACAGTTGACTGTGTCCACCCCTGGGCTTTCTTTTCTCCTCTTTTAATCTATGTGTCTATAATTTTTCAGTACCACAGTGTCTTGATCATGCTAACTTTATGGAAAACTTTCAAATTAGGTTACGTGAGTCTTCTCACTTAGCTCTTCTATTTCAAAATCCTTTCAGCTATTTTACCACCTTTACCTGTCTTTATAAATTTTAGAATCACTTTGTGAACATCTACATATAAGTTTGCTAGAATTTGGGTAATGAATTTGACATGAATCTATAGAAAAAATAATATCAAAACAATATTGAGTATTTTAATCCTTAAGTATGGTATACCTTTCCATTTATTTGGAGCATCTTGATAACTTTCATGGGTAAATTGTCTCCTAAGATCTGGAACGTATATTGTTGGACTCATACCTAAGTATTTCATGTTTATTAGAACTATAAAAATTGGTATTAGTTAATAAATTTATGAGTAATTCACTTTGCATATTCACCTTATCTCTTTCAGCCTCATTCAAATCTCTTATTACTTACAGGAATTTGCTGGTAGGATCTTTGGGGCTTTCTATACAGGCAATTATGTCATCTATTAATACTCAGGAAACAGTGGTCAGTGTGGCATTCATCTCACTGCATTGTTTACCCTTCTTTCCTATTTCACTTCATTTACTTTTACTATTCTAGGAATGCACCTTGCACACACAAATACTTTTACCACTTAACCCTTGTCTAAGGCTCTGATTTCTAGATAATGAAGGCTATTATTAACCTTTCACCTACCTGAAAACAAATAATAACTTGTTTTAAAAATAAATATAAAAATAAAATATTAAAACTATTAGAAAAACATAAAAATATTTCTTAATCATTTGACTTTAATATTAATATAAAACACAGACAAAGAAACAAATGTAGACCTTAAGACATTATTTTCAGGCTCAGCGCCCATAGCACAGTGGTTTCGGTGCCAGTGTTATGCAGCAAGGCTGATGGATTCAAACCCAGCCTGGGCCAGCTAAACAACAATGACAAATGCAACCAAAAAAAAAAAAAAAAAGCTGGGTATTGTGGCAGGTGTGTGTAGTCCCAGCTACTTGGGAGGCTGAGGCAAGAGAATCCCTTAAGTCCAAGAGTTTGAGATTGCTGTGAGCTGTGATGCCACGGCACTCTACCAAGCATGACATAGTGAGACTCTGTCTCAAAAAAAAAAAAGAAAAAGGAAAGGAAAAGAAATTATTTTCAGGTGAACAATTTGCAACCACCACCCAGATCAAGAAACATAACTTTGATAGCAACTACAGAAGCCTATCCTATGTCCCATACCAATTAGAATCATCATATCCTCAGAGGTAAGCTTTTTTTTTTATTTGCTGAAGAATTTATTTTTTTTTTATTTTTTTAAGGTTGTAAGCATTTTATTTTTATTTTTCTTAGATCTTGACCTTTATTTCTTTTCATTCCTTAAGGGTTTTATCACCCCAGTTTAAATTGCTATACACTATAGCTTAGTTTTGTATATCTTTTTTCATTTCATAGATTATTAAGTGAAATAGATAGATTATTTTAAGGTGAAAATTTTCTCTATAGCCCTTTCACTTTATTTGAATCTGTCTTTTGAGGATATCAGGTGTTTTGACTGCAGGTTTCCTGTAATCGGAGCTTCACTCATTCCATTCTCATTATGGAGTGTGTCTTTTCTATTCTCTGCATGTTGTTCTATACATTTTCATTGTATGTAGAGGTGTATATAAAGGTGATGAATAGTGTAACTATCACTATGAACTCAGAAATTCAAATATATTTCATATGTTTCAAATGATTGCATTTATATATTCTGTAATTGTATTTCTGTTAATATAACCAGAGTCAGTTTGATATCCTGCCCTAGACCTGAAATTAGACCTTTCTCCAAGAAGCCCTGGTTCCTCATATAAAGAAATGATATCACAGGGCCACAACCAGGGCTTAGGAATCTTCATTGTAATTGTATCAGTCAGTGTTGCCAGGACATGTCAGTGGACAAAGCCAGAAGAGAGACACTAAGACAGAGAAAGCCATGAGTTATCCGTGGTATTTGTACTTTTCAAATACAAAATTCTAAACACTTTGCCTAACTTCTCCTATATTATATTTAAAGTGAGAATATTTCATAATTATTCTTTTATTTTATTTTACATTATACTCTTGGTCATCCTAAAATACTATCTTCATCAATATGATCATTGCAATTTTTTTTTAATTTTTCACATGTTCTTCCCATTCTTATTAACCAAAAAAAATTGTTGTGGCTAGATGCAGTGGCTCATACCTGTAATCCTAGCACTCTGAGAGGCTGAGGCAGAGGATTGCTTGAGCTCAGGAGTTTAAGAAAAGCCTGAGCAAGAATGAGACCCCCTCTCTTCTAAAAATAGAAAAAAATAGTTTGGCATTGTGGTGAGTGCCTGTACTCCCAGCTATTTGAGAGGCTGAAACAGGAGGATCACTTGAACCCAGTAGTTCAAGGTTACTATGAGCTAGACTGAGGCCGCTCCACTCTAGCATAGGGCAACAGAGTGAGACTCTGTCTTAAAATAAAATTATATATTTATTGTCAGAGCATATAATACAGAAAATACAAGAGCATATTTTTAGTCACTTGAGTGTCAAAGGATTGTTATACACAAATATAAATTATAGAAGATTACTATTGACAACAGAAAATTAATAATTCTAATGTAATCTGAGAGATTAAAAAGTGAAAAGTAAAAAAAAAAAGAAAAAGGTATTTCCAACAAGCATAAGATAACACAATATAGTATCTAAAGATTATGTCATTGCAAAGGTAGTGAATGTCTCAGGACAAGAAAAATGTGTAAACCCATATCTCTTCTTCTCTACTCTTCTTCCATTATCTTTACTTAGATCTGAAGAAATTTTAAAGCATATCCACACTTACTAAGGTTGTTCTGCCAAAATATTTCCTCTGTTACATTTGCATAAACAAAACTTTCCTTACAATAAAAGGACGATTTCTCTGATTTTTGAGATGGTAAGACATTATTATGAAGTAGAAATAAAAACAACATGAAGAGCTATTCCACACACTGGCTCTTTCCAGTAATATTCCAAGAAGCCCCATTCCCACCACCCTATCCTCAAGGTAACAAATTTCCTGTGTTCCCTCCAAGACGTCAGGAAAATATGTACAAATGTGAACATAACTAACATTTGCTTTTTTCTTACAAAAAAGTAACAAATAAAATGCTCTCTGCTTTTCTTATTCAACAGTATATTTTGGATCTTCCTTTAATGGCACTGCCTCCTCTTCCTCTATTTGTGTAATACTCAACTGAATGAAAAGTCTCATAAATGACATAAGCAGTCACCTTCTTATGTTCATTTAGTTACCACTAAACTTGTGTAATTACTTACGTGATGAGGCAGAAAGAATTTCTAAACCTGTGTCAGGCAATTCAAAAATATTAATTGAAAATAGTGGAGACTTTACATCTTTGGTATTTACCTGGATGGAGTTGAAGAACATTATTCTTAGAAAAGTATCACAAGGATGGAAAAGCAAGTATCTAATATATGCAATACTAATATGAAACTAATAGATAAACAACTACATCCTACATGAGAGAAAAACACAATTAAATTCAAGTGCAGTGGGAGGGAGGAGACGGGTGGGGAAGGAGGGAGAGGGATTGGTAAATTCTCACATAATGGGCACAAAGTAAGGGCTCAAATACAACCCGAACTATACCTAACAAATGCAAACAATGTAACCTAATCATTTTTGCTCTCATATTAATCTGAAATATATAGAACAGAAAATAGTGGTTACGACAGGAACAGTGACAAAAATGGGACAGTACAGGGCTGAGATGTGTGGATTAAGAGAGGTTAGTGCAGAACTGACCTTGGTAAACTTGGTACTAGTCAGGGAATAGAGGGGGAAAAAATCAAAAATAGATCTGGTATTCACAGAAAGACACAAAAGGAATAAAAAAATAAACTGGACAGGGACAGGCAGGATCTAAGGGAGCAGGGAGAGGAAATGTGCTATGTCAGGACTGAGCAATGTGAAAGATGCAGGCAAAGGGGCCACGGCTGCTTCTCCCTCTGCCCTCTCTTCACTACCCGCTTAGTCCAAAGACACATCAAGGTCAGCTCTCCATTGTCAGGTCAGCTATCGGGACACAGCTCCATTACTCTCCCACACTGGGGGCTGGCATGGACACATTAGAGACATTAAACAAGAGATGGCCTCTTCCTCAGAATCCTATCCACACTTCGACAATTTCACCAATTAGAGAAGCACCTATATTAACCCACATCCAACCCTAAGATTGCTAAGGAGTCAGACTGATGGAGGTGGAGTGAGTTTACACTCACAAATATCAATTGGAAAAACCACCTATCAGTTAAACATTGAGGGCAAAACTCATAAACAAAGCTGAAAGCCTGAGGCTGGACCTGGCTTGCTGACAGAAGGAATAATAAACTTCACACAATGAGAAAACACCATGAAAGCATAGAGTTGAATAAGGAATAATGAATCCAATAACTAGAATACAATATTTATGTCAGCCATCAGATAATATATCACACTCTTCTTTTTTTTTTACCATCTACAGGTATTTTAGCTGTAAAAATCACACAATTTCTTTATAGTTACTCTCGTCACATTTCTTTACTAACATCTATTTTAACTATATAGGCCACATAAATGTATACATCCGTTAAAAGATAATAAAGTGATCTAGCCCTATCAGGACCTAATAATTACCTGGTGGGTCATAGAATATTTGATGATGAGGATGATCATTTTGGATTTGAATTAGTGCCTTCTTATTATGCAAGTAAATGAGGGTTGTCCTCAATACACAGCTAATCCTTGAGAAGTTGATAGCAGCGTTTCATGCCATCTCCAAAAGCCTGTATGAATTTGTCATTGCGGAGGGTGAAGATAAAAGGGTTCAGAAAAGGAGTCACCACTAAAACCAGCAATGATGCTACCCTGTTGTACTCAGCTGCCTGCGTTTGCTTGGGCTTCACATACAGGAACAAGCAGCTGCCGTAGCCGATCACAACATAGGTGAAGTGAGAGGCACACGTGGAAAAAGATTTTCTCCGTCCAGAGGCGGAGGGGATCTTGAGGATAGTGGAGATGATGTAGGTGTAGGAAACAATTGTAGGGATCAAAGACCCAAGGATGATGAAAACAGCCATTAAAAATAGAATAAACTCTGTGAAAAGAGTGTCATCACAGGCCAACTTGATCAATTGCCCTCGGTCACAGTAGAAATGATCTAACATATTCGATTTGCAGAATGTCAGCTGAAACGTGGCATAGACTGGCCAGATTTCAGAAAGGAACCCAAACACCCATGACACGATTACTACCCACATGCAGGTTTGGCTGTTCATAATGATGCTATACCTCAGAGGGTTGCAGACAGCCACATACCGGTCCACAGCCATCACTCCCATTAGTGCCAACTCTGAGGTGCCCAAAGAGAGATACAAATATAGTTGTGCAATACACGCAGTCAGAGATATTATCTGAGTCTTGGGAAGCAGCAACCCCCAGAGCATGAAGGGGACAGCAGTGGATATGATCAGGATCTCCAGGATGGAGAGGTGGCCAAGGAAGAAGTACATGGGGGAATGCAGGCGTTTATCAACACAGACAGTGACAATGATAACTGTGTTTCCCATTACTGTCACTGAGTATAAGAAGAAGAAGGTAGCAAAGAGGACATGATGTACTTCTTGGGATGCAGGAAAGCCTAAGAGAAAAAATTCGGTGACACTGGAGGAGGAATTTCCCAACATTTTGTTCTGAGTGCTTCTTCCTTGTGAAATCTAGAGGAGAAAAAAGAGAGAATACTGCTTCTCATCTCAACAGAAACACTCTTCCAGCTAGAGGAAATCATTCCCTCCAGCTCATGGGATCCACATGTTATCCTATTCCCTTGGCATGGTCAGTGCTAAGTTTTCTTTCTTTTTTTTTTTTTTTTAGTGCTAAGTTTTCTAAATATAGGTAATATATGAAGGAAATAGCAGTAGCCAAGAAGATATGCCAGTCAACAACATCATATCATTGGTATGACAGCCCAACCCCCACAAGCAGGCACCATTGCAACTTTCCATGTGCAATTAATTCATCTGCCTTTCCTTCAACTAGGAATAGCCACTCTGTTTGCATCCCTGTTCACAATGTGTTTTCAGCACTAACTATCTTCCATGTGGAGTGTCCTAAGCTACCTTACCTCCTAAGTGTTTTCTCTCCTGTGCACTCTGCTGATTACATAGCTTACTCTTCAGTACCTTGTTGTCATTGTTGTAGAATGAAGACAGGCCGAGTGATCCCATACTGATCCTGTCCTACTCTTTCCCTCAAAGAAAGGAATGACTAGAAGATTCTCACCTCCAAACAAAGGCCCTGCAATGGAAAGTTGTATGTATCTCTAGAACTTGGCCCAGGCTGCCTCCTGCCTAATAAGTGCTGAGGATTATCTGTGGGCCAGAGGAAGCTGCTTCTGTCTTCACTCTTGGTGAAAGAAAGAACTCTCTTCACACTAGCATTTAAGAAAAAGCGTAGCAATGATAGTGCCGTGGGATGCCTGTTTCCCTCCTTCTCTCTTGCTCCATCTTTCCTTCTGCAACACATCCCTAAGGCACATTATTAAGCGAAGAAAGTTGGTTCAGCAAAACCCTAGGGATGCAGTGAAGGGAACACCAAAGTAAATTTCAGCCCTTCTCTCCTGAGGCTAATCAGGTTTCAGAATACTTAAAAGTTTTATGTAATGGGCAAACTTGAAATCTCCCTCATCAAGAATTTCCCAACACACAGCTTCTAACTCCTAGTTATAAACAAGTCAAGTCAGCCCCCTCTCTCTTATGTGCATCTCCCAAATTCCATTTAGCTCTACTGAGTCTATGATACTCCAAGTCAATGACTCCACAAAAAGTTACAAAACACACAACAAAACCCCAGAGGGAAAGGTTGCCCAAGTGACGAGAAAAGAGTAGAGTAGGCAGCTCCAAGATTCTCTCTCTTCACAGGGAGAAAAAAAAAATGAAAAAAAAAAAAAAAAGCTGAAAGGATAGTACCAGTTTTTTCAGAATTCTGAAAACATTTAAAGTTTTCAACAACCAGTCAAACTCTGCCCCAGCAAAACATTTAAAGGGTTACCATTGCCCCATGAGGCTCCCCTTCCTGCAAATTTCCAGAATTCAAGATCAACAATAAGAATCAGTCCTATTTCTCTACACTAGCAATGAGCAATCCAAAAGGGAAATTAAGAAAATCATCCCATTTGCAACAATATCCAAAAGAACAAAATACCTAGAAATATATTTAACCAAGGAATTAAAAGAATTGTGCACTGAAAACTATAAAACATTGCCAAAAGAAATTAAAGCAGACTATTGTATAAATTAGCCAAAGATGGCCTCTGTGCATTGGTCCCACATTGGTTATTCCTTCACTGCAGGCTGACACCTGTTAAGCCAAAAACCCAACAACAAACTCAATTTTTTACCTAGCCAGTTAATTTTCAGATAACCCAAACAAGCATTTTTACCCTGCAATGCATATGACACAAAACTTCACCTCATATTCACTGGCCTTTGATAAAGCAGAGCCTTATGATTATAAGACCCTGAGCTTCTATGCCCCTTCAGAGTTCCCTGACTCACAGACTCCACACTGTACTGTTGAGGGACATCACCTGGACAAGTAAATCTCCTCTTTACCCTCTTTTCCTCTTCTAAGGGGCATTCACTCTAAGTTTTTAGACAGTATTATACAGAGAACCCTCTCCAAGAACTGCTTATTGTGTATTACTGCCCCTCGTGGTTATAACTTTTTTTTTAACCTCGAATACCTTAAACTCCTACATAAACCCCAATAAATAGAACCACATACCATGTTCATGGATTGGAAGATTTAGTATTATTAAATTAGCAATACTAATCAAAGCAATCTACAGATTCAGTATAATCCCTATCAAAATCCAACAATCTGCAATAATGGAAATACTGATTCTCAAATGTATATGAAATTACAAGAGACCATGTTTGGCCACATCAATCCTGAAAAAGAAAAATGAATTTGGAAGACTCACACTTCCCAATTTCAAAACTCACTACAATGCTGAAGTAATTAAAAAAGTGTGACACAGGCATAAAAATGGGCATATAGACCAATTGAATGGAATTGAGAGTCTAGAAATAAACTCATGTATTTATAGCCAATTAATTTTCAACAAGGGCATCAAACCAAATCAATGTGAGGATGAAAGATAATCTCTGCAACAAATGATGATGGGACAATGAGATCTCCATATGTGAAAAAATAAACTTGGTCCTATTACACCATTTACAAATATTAACTCAAACTGATCAATGACTGTAGGAGCAAAAACCATAAAAATCTTATAAGAAAACACAGGGATAATCTTCATGACCTTGTATTTAGAATGAATTCTGAGACATGACACTGAAAGCAAGAGCAAAAAATGAAAAAAATAGATTAATTTTTTCTATTCATCAAAATTAACAACTTTTGTTCATTACAGAAAATTGTCAAGAAAATGAAAACACAATCTACAGAATGGAAAAACATTTGCATAGCATATATTTTACATATTTAATATGATAATGGCCATTGAGTTGTTTCCAGTTTTTTACCATTATCAAATATACTACAATATAATCCTCACATATGTAACTATACTTTTACAAGTATATAATTTTAAATAACTGTGTAAACTTTTCTATTTTATATCAAATTGGACTCCAAAAAGTTGCATCAACTTATAATTAATTTGTAATATGACATTGGACTTATCCCCAGATCCTCCAGACAATATGATTCCATTTCTGTGTTAACTCTGTGGTAGAAATGACAACAACATATTAGGAGTCAGTAATCATATAGTGAAATAAGGACAAATCCCACCGGTCCTTGTCCCCATGGGAACTATTCTAACAGCTGGATGCTCACAGAGTCTTAGCCTTGGAACAGCTGTGTTACATCATGTGATATCAGATGGGACAATGTGAAGGAAGGCTGCTGGCAAATAGGGAAGTCCAAGGAGGGCTCAGACCCTTTCTCGTAGGACTTCTGTATTTGGAACCAATTTCCATACATCAGATCCTAAATGCAGTTCCTATAGATACTTTCTGGTATTATTCATGGCCATGTTAGACCATCAGAAAAAGGGCCTTGTGCCTTGAGTTCTATAATTGAATCTTTCCCTGACTTAGTGAATTAATGGTCTCTCCTTGTCTCAGACTTTCTCCAAAATTACAGAGAGGAAACAATCCAAGATAAGAAGAAAAAACTGTCCTGAACCAAGGAAAGAGTAAAAGTGCTGCGCTCTACCATCAGTCAAAAGCAAAAATTCAACAGCAACTACTCAAACAATCTCTCATATCTATTCTCTGCTACCTGCATTTTACTCTGAACAAACAAACTTCATAAAGTACATTCACATTGTTGTTCCACTACTTTCCAGAACTCTTTTCATGTTGCAAACTGAAATTTCATGCCCATTAAACAATAGCTCCTCATTCCTTCCTCCCCACTGTCCCCTAGCAACTACCATATACTTTCTGTCTCTATAAATTTGGCTACTCCAGATACTTCATATAAGTAGAATTATATCATATTTGTCTTTTTGTTTCTGTTTATTTCATTTAGTATAATGTCATTGAGTTTCATCTATATGTCAGAATTCCCTTCCTTTTTAAGGATAGATAATAATCCATTTGATGTATCTACCACATATTATTTTGATCTATGGTGTGCCCCAATAAGGAAGTAAGGCCTACTGAATCCACCAACTGGCTTCTTGACTTCACACTGGAAAGAATACAAGAGTGAGCCAACTAGAAAAAGAAAGTTTATCGATATAGAGACAACAGATCCTACTCCACACATAGAGCAGGGGTCCTTTCCCAACTAGGAGCAGGGACACCTCCTGGGGCAATGGCAACATCTTTAAAAATTTAAAAACCCTATACATGACCAGCATTGTCTTATGGTCAGGCCATAAAGGTCAACCATAAACTGTTGTCATAGAAAGGTAAGCACAAACAGTTTGTAAGATATCCGGCTTAGCGATGCATCCATCATTGGGTGGTTCCAGACTGGTGACTTTCAGAGATGTTCAGGGAAGTTAGCGCCTGGTCTTGACTGAAACAACTGTATTCAGACTCTTTTGACCTTTTTTTTTCTGCCTTATCCTAACATTTACATAACCATTCTTAGATCCATGGGCACTTGGGTTACTTCCTTTCTTTGGCTATTGTAAATATGCTTCTATGAAGGTGAATAATCAATATCTCTTTGAGACCCTGCTTTCAATTCTCTTGAATATATATCCAGAAGTTGGATCATATGGTTATGTAACATACACAAGACTCTTATAAGTCGTAAGTAATATAGCCAGAATCAAATGCAGACTGCCAAATCCCATAATCTGAACATGTAGACATTAATTATTACTATCTCTTTTTGGAAAATGACAAACTGAGATTCAGAGGCTTTAAATAATTTTCCAACAGATACTCAGCTAATAGTGAGGCTAGGTTTTGAAAGCAGATCTGAATCTAAAATTTCATGTCAGCCCCCATTATTTAATCTCTCATTCATAAATGAACCTTCTTTCTTGTCCAATAACCATCTTCTTTTCTTGAGACAGAGTCTCTCTTTGTCATCCTCAATAGAGTGTCATGGCTTCATAGCTCATAGCAACTTCAAACTCTTGGGCTCAAGCAATCCTCTTGCCTCAGCCTCCCAAGTAGCTGAGATTACAGGCACCAACCGCAACATCCAGCTATTTTTTCCACTCTAAACATATGAAAATGTTTATTGGAGCAAGACCCTATCTCCAATAAACATTTTTAAATGTTTAGAGTACAAGAGCTTTGAGCTTTAATTCAGGAAGACAAGATGTAGCCTGAAATGATAATGAACTTAGGAAACAAATTCTGATTTGTCCCCCATCGAATACATTGTCAAACTTTTGGGAAATGTTCCAGGTCATAAATCACTGGATATATATTTAAGTAAAGGAGGAATACAATGAAGTGTGAATTACTGAATGAATAAATAAATAGAAATATAAGTCCCGTTGACAGCTTTCCAATCACTCAAGTCCACGCCAACAAGTGTTGTGGGAAGGAAGTGTGAGGTAAAGAGGGCAGGAAAAGAATAGTATAACTTGAGTCTGAAGCTTTTGCAGTGCTAGTATTATCAGGGCTATGTAAAGTGAAGTCCATGGACTGCTACTGGTCCTTGAACTATTTGTTACTGTTCTATGAAAAGAAAATTACAAACCCAGCAGTAAGTATTTAGAAACATAGAAATACAAATACAAGAGATACTACCAGTTGATTTTGACAAAGCTAATCCCTGAACTTTGGCTGTATTATTAACATAAAGATGATTCTTTAGAAGGCATAGGCAAGGATTAAAGAGTTGACATGATTTGAAAATTACAAACCCAGGAAACTAAGAGTGAGGAAGAAGTAGAAGTGATGCAAAAAAAGACACAAAGCAAAGCAATAGGAAGATTCAACAGACAAATGTGCTCTCAGAGCAGCCAAATCAGAGAGAGAATAGGGAGAGTTTATTACTACCGCTCCTCCCTGGTCAAGTTTCAGGCCGCAGGAGGGATATAGCTACTAGACTTCATGATGTCACCATCTTCCTCAGGAGGCCCAAAGACCTGCAAGTGTGCCCTTTTACACAAAGTAGTGTTTGGATAGGCTCAGCTTATGGACATGAGAGCTATTCATACGCAGAGCTTCAACTCGGACTCCACCAAGCTTGGGAAGCCCAGGAAAAGTGGCAGCAGTATGGCCCAGGAGGCAGGCCATGCCTTTGGAAAGGAAGCAGTTAAGAAGCTCTGAAGAGATGTAGAAGCTGTGTGCCAATAAAACAACCTCACAGATATTCCATGAAAGCTAATAAAAATAAAAATGCAAAACACCTACTCCACATTCATCTCAATTGATGGCAGAGATAGAAGAAAATATTTTGGAAACTGTGTCATTTGAGATGTTTTTAGTTACAAGAAATAGCAAGTCCAGTCAAGTTGTCCTACATGCTGAAAGAAATTTAGTAGATGATATAACGAAAAGTAGGCAATGAGAAGACCTAGATTCTGGCACAGTTTAATCAGTACTTCAGCTACATTTATGATTAATTATCTTCTGTGGGTGTACTTCATCCTTAGGGAAGCTTCCCTGATGCTTGCAAAATGAAAGTGAAAGAACCAAGCTGATTCAATTTTGTTAAAACTAATTCTACCTTGCCCCAGAGCCTTCGATTCACATCTACACATCAAAGGTTAATTTACGGCTGCATACCAAAGAGCTAATTTACACTCAAATACGAAGGTGATAGGCAGCGTGCTTTCTCCCCCACCTGCAGCACCAGTATGTCCGCCCCAAGCAATCAGGGTGTTTAACACAGGCCATCCTGATAGTAAATATTTCCCCAGGCCTTCTTGATAGTAAATATTTCCCCAGGCCATCTTGATAGTAAATATTTCCCCAGGCCCTTATGCCCCCTATCAGCTCTCCCCAGCAGTTCGTGCCCAACACGCCCGCCCTTTGTTCCTTTCTGTACCCTTAAAACTGCTCTTCCCCCGGCCAGCAAGGCTTTTTTGCTATCCTGCCTTGTCAGGAGGGGAAAGCCTTGGTTAACCAATGAATTTTTTTTTGCCTCTTGCTTTTGCATCAGAATTGGTTAATGGGTGTTTGGGGAAGGGACCCTACAATTTAGGCACAACAAAAGCAATGATTCTGATGTCTCATTAGCACACCACATTACCCAGAGTAATGGCTCAATATTGCTCCCTGCAATGTTAACTCAGTCAAGAGGCTAAGGCTCAGTAAGCCAAATTGTGTCATACACCTACTCCCAAACAGAAGTAGGCCACACCCCCAGACAATGATTGCAGCACAATAGCACAGGGATAGTGTCAATGCTAGGAAAGTAATCACAGTGTCCACTACTGAGATTTTTGGTCTAACTCATTCACTGCATGGACAAAACAAACCTAAAATCCAAAGCTCAATTATTTCCCACAGTAACATAGTTTTTCAATTCTTTTTTTTTTTTTTTTGAGACAGAGCCTCAAGCTATCACCCTGGAGAGAGTGCTGTAGCATCACAGCTCACAGCAATCTCCAATTCCTGGTCTCAAGCGAGTCTCCTGCCTCTGCCTCCCAAGTAGCTGATACTACAGGCACCCACCACAACACCCAGGCATTTTTTGGTTGTAGCCGTCTTTGTTGTTTGGTGGGCCGGGGTTGGATTCGAACCCGCCAGCTCAGGTGTACGTGGCTGGCACCTTAGCCCATTGAGCCACAGGCGCCGAGCCCATTTTTTCAATTCTAAGCTATGAATTAAACTATAATCTATTAAATATCAGTCCCCTATATGCTTCTAAAGAAAGAGATGAATTAGGGAAGAAAAGGTGTAATTTCAGAATAAACAGGTAAAAAACAAGCAAGTATAAGGGAATATACACAGTGAGATTAGAACAGTTTACCCAGAGAACCAATAGAAATTGAGGCTTGTGATCAGATCCATGAACTCTCCAGGAAGCTGGTATGGGCATGAGATGAATAAGTAAAAACAGAATAAATTCAGGGTACATAGAAGCCAAATATAGAATATATACATAAGAATATAGAAAGGACCTTTGAAATATTCTACAGATAAAATTACAAATTTCAGAACAGGTGACTCCTCTTCTCTCGAGTTGAGGGTCAGACATGATTGAATTATAAGACTGGAAACAAGATGGGAACCAGAGTACAGAAAAGAACCACCCACCTGACCAAACAGAGCAAACATTCTTGTTTCTGTGGTTGTTGTGCCCTCCACTTGCTATATGGAAATCTATTGGCTTCTACCAGGGATCCATTCCTATACAATGTATGTAGGCTAAATGGAAATGCATGGAACATGCTTAGTCTCAATCTTTGCAAAGAGAAAAAGGGACCAGAAAGAAAACATGTAGCCATGATTTGTGAACATGTCAGGAGAGAGAGGTGGACATGATTGTGAGAGAAGACAGAACAGAGGCTACCTGAAATTTTTCATAGACCAACTTGAGAAAAATTTAGGTTATGAAACAAAAGGCTTTGGGATCAATCACATATAGGATTAGAGTTTAAGAGAGATTGACAGGATGTCTGGAAGACTATTCCATTCTCTAAAAATTAGTAATGTGATAAACTGCCAAGTCTAGATGGATGGATGGATGGATGGATGGATGGATGGATGGATGGATGGATAGATGGATGGATGGATAGATAGATAGATAGATAGATAGATAGATAGATAGATAGATAGATAGATAGATAGATAGATAGATAGGTAGATAGATAGATTTAACCTTTCCTCTTTATGCTAGGGAATGAGACAAGAGAATTTACAACAGAAAATTCAAGAGCAGAAGATATGATGAAATAAATATGACCAATAACTAAAGTATTGGTGACCCAGTCAATAATGAAAGGCTTACAATTTAAAAGGATGCTTTAATCTAGAACTGCAAGTGGAATAGAGGCAGCAAGATCTATGAGACTAGGAACAATAGAGGAATAATTATATCATGGACAAGGGTCAGAGTAGGTTGTTAGACTCCTCAGTAAAGAAATTTAGGTTACAACTAGGTTAATTGGCTAAGGACAATATATTTGGCATATAATCAGTAAGGATGGAGAGTATCTCCAGCAACTTAGAGTAAGAATATTAACTAGGCATAAAAGGGGGATTAAAATTACCAACCACTACCAACTCCTGAATCCCTCTTATGCACGTGAGTTTTTCCCACATCATCTCTGACAATCTCAAAAGGAAAAATGGTTTTGGTTTTGAACGCTTTGCAAAAATAAAAGGTAGGTAACCTATCAACTAAATAGAAATTTGAACAAAAAGAATCCAAATATTTTACAGCATAGGAAAAAACAGAAATGGGTTTCACATGACGCTGAAATTTCTTCAGTGCTTACTTTTTATACAAAAATGGAGACATTAGCTCAAAATAAATAGAATCTATCATGGATTAAAGAAAAATAATATATGAAGAATACACTTTTTAGACTGACAGCCAAGTGTTTTGGGATATGCTTAGGGATGAAAGTTTGTGTTCATTGAAGAAAAACTTCTCTAAAGAAGACAGGCGCACAGCCTACAGACACATGAAAAAATGCTCACCATCCTAAATGATCAGAGAAATGCAAATCAAAACTACTTTGAGATATCATCTAACTCCAGTAAGATTAGCCCACATAACAAAATCCTACTCTTTTTTTAACCTTTACTTCCTAAAAATAAGAACTTTAAAAAGAATACTTGAAAAATGTCATTAATTAGATGAATTCACAACCTTATTTTCTTTTCTCAGCTGATTTCCACAGCTTCCTCTTTGCAATTATTTTCTTTGCCAGGCCTTCTCTTAACCTTTCCTATGACATCCTTTTCCTCTCACATCCTTCGAAATGGAAAGTTCACTAGAACAGTGAGGAAGGGAAGCGTTAACTCCTCCCTGACCTATCATAGACAAACTAAAATATACTAAATGCTCTTCTTTTGCGTTAGAACAGAATAAGGCCATTATCTGCAATCCTAATTGCTTAATTTGCCTGTTGCAAATTTTCTAATATGTCAGATTTTCAAGAAAGGTGGTAAGCAGCTTAGTAGAGACTAGTTTAAAAAGTCGTGTGGCCCTGTTTTAAAGGACATCTCTTTTAGGTTTGAGTTCCAGAAGATCCTTCCTTAGGCAACATATTTCAATGCAAGACAGAAGAGTGTTTTTTAGAGCCTAACGCCCTAGTGATCAATTTGGGTTTGAACACTTTATAAATTTAGAACTTAAGGTTTCAGTTTGGGGTGTTCCTTATCAAAGCTGCTTTTTAAGAAATTTGGACCTGTTGATTTTTTGGAGGTCGCATAGATTTTATAAGGCATGATGATGAGTTAGTTATAAAATCACAAGAATTTACAGATTTTATTTCCTATTAAATGCACATAAGTCTTACAGGGAGGAGACAATTGGGCAGTACAATATGCATTTCAGATTTTGCTGAATCTAGTATTTAGAAACTAGTTTAAGGTGTTAGCCAAACCAAAACTGCAGTTTAATTCAACCAATTCTGATTCATACCATGTATTTAAGCCCTCTCCCCACTGGTTTGCTTCCCAGAGGATGCATTACCATTGATTGCTTTAAAATATAGACCAAGTTTAGCAAAACATTATATAAACAGAAAGGAATTATTTTGTTCTGTATTAAACTGAAATGCAAATTGACATGCAATTTATACTCTATCATTGGATTTGTGTTTGATTTAATTCAAAAGCAAATGTTCTTTAAGTACATAAAAAGCAATTAGGAGGGCAGCGCCTGTGGCTCAGTGAGTAGGGCGCCGGCCCCATATGCTGGAGGTGGCAGGTTCAAACCCAGCCCCGGCCAAAAAAAAAGCAATTAGGAGCTATTGTTTGTAGTGTAATCAAAACACTATCGCTCTGGTTTAAAGTTGTTCTGAATGTCATTTGTCTTAATGTCTTTGATTTTACTTTCCAATTTCACTAATACTACAGCTAATAAAATACCACTTTGAAACTAAAAAGCACACAAAAGTGTTGATTTGTTACATACCAGGCAAACGGAGATTAACATGATTTATTTAATTTCAAGTTCATCTCCTAACAGATGCAATGATAGGAGAAAACCTATGCATTTTTTCCATTTCAACTTTATTATGTGGATCAGATATGAAAGGTTTGTAACTATACTTTTGATGTGAATAGCCTTATGGCCAGTGCTATTGAATAAATTTTCATCTTTAGGAGATAAACTGTAGTATATTATATTCAGTTTCATTTAAATAACCATCCCCAAAGTTCAAATAAGTGTCTGAACTTTATACGAACTATCCAAACTTCTTTAGATTGTGATTCAAGTCTGAAAATCTCATGAGAACAGTGAGATTGTAGCTTTTCCTCTTGTAGCTTTTCCTCACTTCCTGCTTTCATTGTGGGAACCAGGTTTCCATGGAAACTCTTACCCACACAAGAAGTCCAAGTGCATGGTGCCTAGGGACTTTGTTTTCCCGTTCAAATTAAAATTTGATATTGTTTTTATCCAGTTGAAATTTCAGTTCTTATCTGAATGAACTTATCTTTTTGTCTGAAGAAAGCTTACTGTCTCAATAATGTTCTGATAGTTTTGATGACTATTTTCTTCTTGCAAATCTTTTCTCCTATTTTCTCTGGATACTCCATCTCTTGATGTTCCTTTTCTGGTTGCACTTCCTCAATTTCTGCTTTGACTTTTGCTTACTTTGACTATCCTTTCATTTTATTTTAGTTTTCCCCTGGCTTTTCATTCACACAGTATGTCAACAGTGAGCATTTTCTATGTGTCTGAGTTTAAAGAAGTGACAATAAAGCAATAAAGAAAGCAGGACAAAATAATCCTGCTGTCATGGACCACAACTTCTATTTGGGGAAACAGATAAACAAAACAAGTAATTAAAATCTTTAATATATTAAATGGCTTTATATACTATAGGGAAAATTGAAGCAGAAGGATAAAAGTAATTCCTTGGAGGGGCACAGTATTAATACGGTTGCCAAGGAAGAGTTCGTTTACAAAGGACCTGAAAGAGGTGAGGGTTTGAAAAAGAGCGATTGTAAAGAAGACCACACTGAAAGGAAGAGCATCTAAAAAGGCTTTGAGACTGGTGTATGCCTTGTGTACCTTTGGCTTACTTTTCTTCTCTCACTACAATTTGTCTGTTCACATGGACAAAATAATCAACAATGTCCCTCAGCCCATTAAATAAAATGTATAGGAAGCCACTGATTGGGCTGAGCTCTTGCACAAGGCCCAACTGATCAGACCAAAATGGAGTCACTCATGCTAAATTTCCACGTCATCAAAACAAAACCCAGTGTTTTTCCTGTCCTTTGGAGGAGTCAGGAGAGTGACAGATAATAGCTAAACCCCTTAAACAAGCCAGCTGTAGCCAGCTGAATAAGGAAGTCTCTTTGGCTTTAATCTTTACAAGGAAAGTAACTTTGAAGCAAACAATCTGCTTTCTGTTCTGTTTCCACTTTCCCAGCCCTTTTCTGTCTATAAAACTAAACTCCTCTGCTTAAACCATTGAAACATTCTTTTTTTTTTTTTTAGAGTGTCAACCTGTCACCCTGGGTAGAGTGCATCAGAGCTCACAGCAACCTCAAACTCTTGGGCTTAAGCAATTCTCTTGCCTCAGCTTCCGAAGCAGCTGGGACTACAGGCACCTGCTGCAATGCACAGCTATTCGTTGTTGTTGTTGTTGTTGTTGCCATTGTTGTTTTAGCTGACCCAGGCCGGGCTCGAACCTCGGTATTTGTGGCCACCACTCGACCTACTGAGCTATGGGTGCCAACCCGAAAAATTCATTTATATCTCACAGAATATATAAAACAACAATGGCAACAACAACAACAAAAATAGCCAGGCGTTGTGGTGGACACCTGTAGTCCCAGCTACTTGGGAGGCTGAGGCAAGAGAATCGCTTAAGCCCAAGAGTTTGAGGCTTCAGATTCTTCATTGTAGAATTATATATAAAAGCCAATTAAGATATTTAAACTAAATTTGTTGTAATTTTGTCTTTCATAGTTCTGGCAACCATGATGGGACCCAGTGATTCTGCTGATACCTCCTAAGACCCTGAAGAACATAGCAGACACACTGCTGACCGTTTTTGAGGTCCTTTGTCTTCTTCTCAGAGCCTAGATAGTTGGGAGTTTTTCTCAGCTCAAATTCTGCTCTTTTTGCATTGAACGCCTCAACCTCAGCGCTTTCAAATCCAGGGTTAGTTTGTGCTTTGAGAGGGAATTTGACCTTGGAGAGAGTATCAAGGATTAGTTCATTAATTCAAGGATTAGTTGGGCGAGGGCACTTGATCTTTAGGTTTGCAGTAGCTGATTCGTTACCGGCAAAAACTGCAGTTTAAAGATAACTGACAGCAGTCCCAGTAAGTGGTTATTTCCTCAGAGGATGCAAACTCCAGCTATTTTTTTTTTGTAAGTGTTTGGGTAGTATCCTCTTTTCTCTTTTTATTGCATCCTAAAATAAGGAAAGTTTCAGAAGTCTGACAGAGTCCAACAGAAACTGGAAAATTATTAGCTAAGTTGGTCAAGGGGATCTTGGAGCCAAAACCACAACTTGACTGGTGGGCATGGGCCGGGCACTTAAGAGCTATAGAGTGCCAAAAAATAAGACTCTCATGTGAGAATAAACTAGTCCTTATGCCTCCTAGCCTCAAGAAAATGTCCTTGAAATAAGGTACCACATGAAAGCATTGTACAACTCAACTGTGTCAGAGTTCCCAGCTAGGCTTTTACCTTGGTTCCAAGAGAACAAAATTCAAGGAAAAATCAGGAACCATAATTTCTTTTCTCCTTTTCTTTCTTTCTTCCCTCCCTCCTTCTCTCTCTCTTTCTTTCTCTCTCTCTCTCTTTTTTTTTGGCAGAGTCTCATTCTGTCACCCTTGGTAGAATGCTGTGGCATCCTAGCTCACAGCAACCTCAGACTGCAGGGCTCAACCTAGTCTCTTGCCTCAGCCTCCCGAGTAGCTGGGAGTGCAGGTGCCTGCTACAACACCTGGCTAGTTTTTTTTTTTTTTTTCTTTTTTAGAGATGGGGTATCACTCTAGCTCAGGCTGGTCTCAAACTCATGAGCTCAGGCAATCCACTCACCTTAACCTCAGGAACCATAATTTCTAAAGGACTGAGTACTATATTTTCCATCTGTGCCTGCCTTCACATGCATAAGTATTAGCACCGAAAGCTCCAAATTCTCTCAAAAATAGTCAAATCTAACTAACGATAATCTAAACTTATAATGGACAGTAAGTAGAATGTGCCAAATGAACATACTACACTTTAGGAAGTACATCTAAAAATAAGGGCTCCTGAACTAGGCCCTCCAGTAATGTGCCCAGTGATGTGCAGAAGCTTCTAAAAAGATTTCAAAATATTTTATGGTCTATTTTTAAAAACTCTTTTAGAAAAGGCAGATGAAAAGCTTAACTAACTAATTGATTAAGAAAAATAAAGTCTGCTCACTTTTAGCTGAGTTACTATTCCATCCCACAAAGAAAACTAAAGTGTTTATAAAAGTTAGGTCGTCAGGTCAAGTGCAGTTGCTTCTTTTGTCAGCAATATCTATGCTGAGTTCAGGCATGGAGAAGACTTTTTTTTGCTCTATGCATTAATGCTCTCTGTCATGGAGTTACTAATCTAGTTAAGAAACAAGCTAAATTATTTCCAAAATATACCTTTCTGTCATTTCATGGGATGTTTAGAAACTCTTTTGGGAAATAATTCTCAGAAAATTCTTACATTGGAGAGAAAGTTTTGGTCTGAACACCCCTCACTTTCGATAATTTTATCTTAACTAGGTTTCCCACCTATATCTTTCTTTTTCTAGGATGAATGGGCTCTTAGAAAAATAGATGATAATTTGTTACAAGGTCTATCTGGGCCTGATGAAGTCTCTTGTGATAAAAATTCCTCTTCCCTGGTTGCTGGAACTCCTGGTGTGTGTGTGTGGGGGGATTGATGACAATCAAGTTCCTTTGGGGAGACAGGTCTAAGGGGAATTCAGAAAGCCCTCCCTTACTTTATGCTATTTTTCAGGTATTTGTAGCTCAAAATAATCAATATAACAAAGTGACATATATGGAATGGCATTTCCTGAATGCCTTCAATGGCTAGTTTTGTTTAAGAAGCAGTCAAGTGCAATTGTTAAGCATGAGTAAGCTAGGTGAGTGGAAATGGGATACAGTAGTAACACCTTACCCACAGTTTCGCCTGCTGTGGTTTTAGTTACTGTTACCTGTGGTCTATTGTGTTCTGAAAATATTAAATAAAAAAATTTAAGAAATAAATAATTCATAAACTTTAAATTATCTGCCATTTCATGTAGCATGTGGAAATCACATGATGCTCAGTTCCATTCTCCCCAGGATGGAAATCATCCCTTTATGTCCATCATCCCTGATGTATACCCTACCTGCTGGTTAGTCATTTTGTAGATATTTCAATTATTAAATTAAACATTGTGGCATGACAAGACTGGTGTTCAACTGATCTTTATTTTACTTAATGATGGACCCAAAGTGCAGAAGTAGAGATGCCAGCAACTTGAATGTGTGGAAGAGAAGCTATACTGTGATCCATTAAGTGGAAAGGTGAAAGATCTTGACTAACAAGAAAGAAAATAAAATTGTGTACTTAGGTTGCTAAGCTATATGGAAAGAACAAACCTTCTATTTGTGAAATTATAAAGAAGAAAAAGAAATTTGTGTATAGTATATAGCGGGTTCAGCGCTCTCTGTATTTCAGTCATCTGCTGGGACCTTGCAATGTAGTCCCAATTAGAGATGAACCTGTCATAGTTTCAAAAACCTTTTTTAGTAACTTAAAATACTAAAATCATGTTATATTAAGTAAAACATATAAAATGTCAGAGTCATTTTGTAAGTAAAATATTGAAATATTAATTACTAAATATAAATCCAAACCACCATAAGTTGGGGAACATCTATAATCTGAAAGAGTTGTGTGTTAAGGAGATTCATGCAAAGAATGAAAAAAACTCTTACATGTACAGATTTCTATAACTTTATGACCATACCATTGTACAGATTTCTATAACTTTATGACCATACCATAGGCAAAAATTTCCAAACACTAATAAAAATTTTAATTTTTTTGCGAAACTGCTGACCAAGATCAAGCAGTACAAGACATAATTACCTGACACTGAATGAACTGATGAAAAAGAACTATGATTTTTTACAGACTTTTTTTATTTGAAGCATTGCTAGTTCTTTTAATTTTTTATTTTCCATATCTAGGTAGCTTTTTCTTTTATACTCTTAAGTCACCTATCTAAACATTACAGCATTTTGGCAAATTATACTTTTGCAAACAGAATCACCACATTTTCTCCCTTTCTGATTAAACCAAGTTTTAGAAGCTATCAGGGTGTATTCTTATTTGTATTGCACTATAGTTGTTTGCATATGTTCAATAAGAATATGCTCTCTTTGTAACAAGATACAATTGGTAATATTGGTTATATGAATTTGGACAATTAAGTTCACAAACTCATCATAGAAAAAGTGCTGACTTTTGAATATCACTATAGTCACCTTCAAAGTACTCTCCCTTTGGGAAGCTTTGTACCAACACAATTAGTCTACCCTTCAAATCAGTTTTGGAACTCTTTGTTCTGGAATGCCCATCAAAGCTTTCATTATATTACATTTAAGGTTCTTAATATGATCAAGCTGTCTTCCTTTCAGCATTTCCTTTGTTTAAGTAAAGGAAAAAGTCACTGGGAGTCAGATCAGGTGAACAGGGAGGGTGTTATATTGCAATTATTCATTTACTGGTTGAAAACTCCCTTATAGACAGTGCCAAGTGAGCTGGTGCATTGTCATGATTTCAGTTAAGATTCTCCTGTTTCTCTATAGATGTTTACTTGATCTGCTATGCTTCTCACAGTCAGCCAATGATTTTGACACACAATTCAACAAATTTTTGCAATGCTTTCATCTGTTCTGCTGGCTACCAGCCACCATGACCTCCCTTCATCAGCAATGTCTTCTCTCCTCTCAGAGAAACCTTTAATCCATTGTATACTGTCATATTCTTCATGGCCTTATCCCCATAAACTTGGACTAACATGTTTCTGATTTCCACTCTTGCAAAGTTTAACACGAATTTTAATGTTTTTTCATTGCTCTACCAAGCTCCAACATTCTCACAATGGCACACAAAATTGCACCAATAATGAGGGCCAATCAGCAAGACACAATCACACACAGACACAAACACAGGTGTGAGACACTGATACACCAGGGTTATGATACCTTACTGAGTTGCTTGTACAGTGCTACCAATGTAAGTACATGGTGGCAAGTTCAGAAAATTAATTGTCAGACCTCACATTAAGGTTCTGTGAATAAGTGAATAAGTAGAACAAACAGTCTGTTTGGCTAAAATGTGTAGATTCCTCCTCTGGCTCATTCTTTTATCTTTTTGATTTTTGTTGGTTTCATTAATGGTGAATCTGGCTAAGGGACAGACTCCAAACATTTGATATTATCCTCCTAATAATCATAACAGCAGTCTCCATGATGTTCTATATTCTCTCAAAAGTTTTAAATGTTTGCTTGCAGCCAGATGTTGAATGTTAAATAGTCTTTCTTCAGGTGGAAAGACAAAAATTCAAAGAATTGCATGATCTTAGGGAAACTGTAACCTATGAATGGCAGGTTAAGACTAGAAATCCAAAATTATGGTAATTTGAAGTAGCATTAATGCCCTAATAAGACCAAAAGGGGAAAATCATTAAACAAAATTTGAAGGTAGCCATTGGTTTGGACTGAGCTTCTGCATTAGGCATAATAGATCAAACCAAAATGGAGTCACATATGCCCAATGTTCTGCAGAGCTAATGCAAAGCTGAATTGTTTATCTGATGCTCTGAGAAATCAGGAGAGTAAGAGAAAATAGACAAATCCCCAAACAAGCCAGTTTTAGCTGACATGATAAAGAAATGAAGACCCTTCTATGTTAACCTTTATGAGTTACTTTGAAATAACCAATCTATTTTTTTGTTGTTGTTCGCTGTTTCTGCTTTCCTCAGTCCAACTTCCTCTGCTCAGCTTCTTGAAACACATGATTCTAGAACCACAAATAAAAGCCAATTTCTATTTAAAGTAAAGCTTTTGTAATTTTCTGTTTTGACACTTACAAAGCTGTATCTCTAACTCAAGTGCCTGGTATCTCTATCTAAATGTCTTATGGCATGAGAATTTAAAAGTAATGCAACCTCCAATCTCATGTGTTTCCTCCTCCTGAAAGATATATTGCCTTCTGCACTTTCCTTAGTTATGACACAAACACCCACCTAGTGATCCAAGCCAGAAATCTAGGAATCCTTTTTTTTTTAATTAAATCATAATTGTGTACGTTAGTGCAATCATGGGGCACAATGTGCTGACTTCATATACAATCTGAAATATTTTCATCAAACTGTTTAACATAGCCTTCATGGCCTTTTAATCACTATATGAAGACATTTATATTCTGCATTTAGTAAGTTTCACTTGTACCATT
>CAUYRH010011497.1:0-57328 GCA_963574655.1 Perodicticus potto | reverse complement strand
AGACTTTACCTCTTTCATGTTTACATGGATGGAGCTGGAACATATTCTTCTTAGCAAAGTATTTCAAGAATGGAAGAAAAAGTATCCAATGTACTCAGCCCTACTATGAAGCTAATTTATAGCTTTCATATGAAGGCTATAACCCAACTATAGCACAAGAATATAGGGAAAGGGGCAAGGGAGCGGAGAGGAGAGGGGAGGTTGGGGTGGAGGGAGGGTAATTGGTGGGGCCACACCTACGGTGCATCTTAGAAGGATACAGGTGAAACTTACTAAATGAAGAATACAAATGTCTTCATACAATAACAAAGAAAATGCCATGAAGGCTATGTTAAACAGTTTGAGGAAAATATTTTAGATTGTATATGAAACCAGCACATTGTACCCCTTGATTACAGTAATGTATACAGCTATGATTTAATAATAATAATAATAATAATGATAAAGCACAGGAGAGGAGCAGCAGCTTTATCCTAACGAGCTATCCAGAAAGGGCTTTTTCATCAGCATTATGCCAAAATCCCAAACCAGTTCAGACACACCACCCTTCTCTTCAGTGTGCTGATTGGAACATGAGACAGTCATAAGCTAGACTAGTTGTCAGTGGTTTACATTCACCTTTTCCCCCATGATGGGGATATGCACCAGCTTTTTCAATTTTTTTGAGTGCTATCCACACACTTTTACCATTCCCCTTTATAATCATCAGTGTACTTTAGTAAGACTTTGTAAGCTAGAAGGCTATCTTAAGTTCCAAAGGAAAATTTCCTGGTGTTTCTTCCAAAGATCCAATCTGAGTTCTGTGTCTCAGCTGCACAGCACATCAGCTTCAGTGCTAACCAGAAAACCTTTGGTCACAGTCTGGGCACCACCTGGCTAAAGGCAACTGGACCAGGCTCACAGTGAGGCTAGTTTGTCTCAGATACTTTTCATCTTGCATCAACATCACAGCTCCCAAGTGGCCTGTTAACTTCCCATGCACATTCCCAAACAATGCCAAAAAAGACTTTGGGACATGGGTTTTTAGAAATCATCATTAGTTGGAAATAATCCCACACAAGGCACGAGGATAGGTGCAAAACAGAACACAGCAGACAGATGCAAGGCCTTGGGAGCCGCAGGGATACACATAGGACTGTCTCCAGGACCCCCACTTACCAGCTTGCTTTTGACCAACTTTTCTATTGCACTGACAAGGTCTGCAGCAGTAGGTACTTCAGTGGAAGCCTGTCGGGCTGCTAGCAAAGAGGAGGACTGCAAGACAGTGAGCAGCAAAGGAAAAGCGGGTTAGCAAGGAATGAGGAACAGTGATTAGGAAGCAAAATAGAAAGTCCAAAGCTCAAGGCAGGCGAGGGAAGCAAAGCTCTAAGTTGAGAGGCAACAGAGGGAGTTGGTGTAGGGTGAGTGTGGGCCAGGCCTGCCCAACCCTTTGTCAGGAATGCTTGTCAGCAGCAAAGCATGTGGATGGCACTAGGCTCTCCTTAGGCCTCCAAAGGAGCTGAGAGTAGGGTCACTGAGTTCCTAGGTAGCCAATAGGTGAGGGCTGCCCCTACAGACAGCAGTGGGGTGGCGAAGGGTGACTGCGCTTAGGGCAAACAAGACTTCAGCCACTACACAACAGCCTATTGTTGCTCCAGGCTATGAAGGATTCAATAAACTAGGTTTGAGTGTGTCCAAAGACAACAAACAGTCCTTGCTGTCCTCCAGCCTTGGACATAGAACTGTACGGTGTGTCCAGAAAAAATGGTAGGGGTAGGGCCCTTAGAGATCAGCAAGCCGGACACACTCCCCACATATTCTTTCCCTCCCTCTCTCTCTGCCCCCTCTTCTTTCTCTCTCTCTCTCTCTCTCTCTCTAACACACACAGACACACACATCCCTACTTCCACAAAACATAGCTGGCCCTGGTCAGGGACCCTGAATTGGAACACTAGGAAGTAATAAAGGGTCTTCTCAAGAGCGGTGTGTCGCATTCCCCAGAAGCCAGGGCCAGTCCTGCCCACAGTACAGAGGGCTCCGCTAAAGGACCTCGATGTGCCCTGCTTATACCTCATTAGCAATAAGGACTTGTCCATGTGGCAGTTTGGGGATTTCTGCTTGGTCAATGGTTTGGGGATTTCTGCTCACTGAGGGATGGTGGGGTTTTGATTGTTTTTTCCTTCCTTCTTCCACCTTAGAAGTTGGGGAAGAAATGGTTAACCCCAGAAAATTATGTGTGCACTTTTACCCTGGGCTTATCAGAGTAGAGGGCGGTGGTGCTCCTAGAACCAGGACACTGGCTCCCTCGGTCTGCAGCAATGATAACTGTGGGTGTAGAGGTTGAATGTCCTGGCCTTGCTCTGACTTCAAGTTTGTCACTTAGGTTAGGGGAAAGAGTTTCAAAAACGAAGCTTCTTGTCTAATCTAAGAGTTACTTTAAGTCTTTGCCTCTGAGATGGGGGTAGGGAGAGGGAGGAATAATTGTAATTAAGAAAGATAAAATACACTTTTTCTTCTACTGGGGAATGCAGGAAAACCTTAAGTCTGTGTGGAAAACCAAGTTATCATCTTTTTGTTCTAATAATCCTACTTCCAGAAACTTATTCCAAGGACAAAAGTTGAAAGAACAGAGTAAAAGAAAAGAAAAAAAAACAATGTAGAAGTAATCTGTACACAGCAGTATTATCCAGAGTAGCAAAGACTACAAACACCCTGCTAGGGCGGTCCCAAGTGCCCTGCTAGGAGGTCCCAAACGCCCTAGTAGGCGGTCCCAAACGCCCTGGTAGGCGGTCCCAAATGCCCTGCTAGGAGGTCCCAAGAGCCCTGCTGGGAGGTCCCAAGCGCCCTGCTGGGAGGTTCCAAGCGCCCTGCTGGGAGGTCCCAAGCACCCTGCTAGGAGGTCCCAAGTGCCCTGCTGGGAGGTCCCAAGCGCCCTACTAGGAGGTTCCAAGTGCCCTGCTAGGAGGTCCCAAGCGCCCTGCTAGGAGGTCCCAAATGCCCTGCTAGGCGGTCCCAAAGAATGGAACATCAAATAAGTAAAACATTCTCCAGCTATTAAAATTAGTTAGGAAGGTAAAATTAATAAGATTTCAGGAAATTATAGTAAATAGTAAACAAAAGAGTGAACATAGCATACATATACATAATTGTAAAAATAAACATACATGCACACAGGCAAAGACTAGAGGAAATGAGTATTAAAATAATTGTACAACATCACAATGGGTGAACTTTTAAAAGTTCCTTTTATGCTTTTGTAAAAATTATTTTAATATATGCCACTGTATTTTCTAGAAGTTCTAAGGTTCATACTGCTCCCAAATATTCTAGAAAAACAGAATGTGCAGAAATCAAATAAGCAGGACTGAGGAGAGTTAATGTGTCTAAAAAGGGATGGTTGGCACCTACCCTCCTTCTAGGGAAGAAAAGGGCTGCATGAATATCTGTGGGGAAGTCAGCATTCTCAGTTAAAAATTATCTAGAAACAACGTAATGTCCCTCTTTCCCAAACAAGCTATGTTTGAGGGAATTAGACAAGGTTTGTGACCTTTGCTTATCTTATGCCAGCTGGGCCCTCTGTGGGGAGGGCAGTTAGGGACATAGGGGCACCTGCTCCCCAATCCTCAGTCACTGTTTATAAAACATTTCACAACAGTAGGCCTCTGGGGACACAGTGGCCTGCCTCTTGCTCTCATCTCAAGGTGAAGCACAGGCATTTCTGCCTCAGGAATCCGGGATGGCATAATGCCACGCTTCTCACTATGTTTCTTCCCAACAGAACACAGTAGAGGGCTGGCCTTGGAGATGGGGGCCACCAACATCACCTCAGGATGGGCCACAACTGGGCAAGTCACATGGAGGGGCGGCAAGCTGGCATATCTCAGTCATCAGTCTGTCCCCAGGCCTTTCCCTCCAGCCAGCATAGAGGAAGACCTGATTAATGTCTATGGGGTAACAACTTCAACACAAAGCAGAAAGAATTAAAAGAAGAACTGAGATGTCACCAGGCAAGCTGCCATTTTGGCAGTCAGTACTTTTGGATTTGCATCCTACGTGGTGCTTTAAAGGTTTGTTTCCTTCCTGCATTTACTGGGCCCACCATCTTGAAGGAGGCTGTCCCACTGCAAGGCAGAGAGTCAGAGAGCACAGGAGAGGCTGGAGGACAGCAAGTCCAGCGACCACTGTCACCACCACTGCAAGTATAACAAAACAAAAATGACACTCAGAAATGCAATGGAAAGTAGCATGTGATCAAAAACTGAAGCTACCCTTCAATGTTCAGAGTTTAAAAGGACCAGTGACACTTAAGGAAGGAAAAAACCACACACACACACGCACGCACACCCGCTATGTGAAAGTATGGTTATAAGGGAAGTGAATGGTGGAGAATATGAAGCAGCCCTAAGCCTCAGGTCAGTACCTGGAAGCATGTCCAACCTAAGCCTCTGCTCTAGAACAAGTGGGACAATTATCAGATAATTACAGATGCAGGGGACATCGATGTTCAGATACCAGCCAGCCTCTGTGTGCCAGTGAGCCAGTGAATTTTACAAAGCAAAGCTGAGCAACATGGCTTGTCAGGTTTGCTCATTTTTGACAATAACCTCCCCTTAGCAGCATCTCCATCCTTCAATGCTATAACTACAAAATTTTAATAGTATTGGGCGTGACTAGAAGTGACCATTATTGAGATTTTTGAGGTGAATGTACGGAAAATGGCTAAAATGTAGGTTGCACAATCAGGTACAAAATAGTTGCAATCTGGAACCACTGCAGATTCCTTTTTGATATAAAATACCAGATCCTAAAATAGTTCCTTTTAGGATCTGCTGGTTCCAAAGACAGAGCCATTACCCTTTGTCAAGAGGATAACAAGCAGATTCCTACTTTGAGAATTCTACACCTGCCCCTCAACACTGTCCAGAATGAAGTCACATCCCCAGGACTGGGGGAGGGGACACCTATCAAATCCAGACAGAATCTATATTATCATGGATTCATGTGGGGTAAGAGATACCAAGGAGAAAGAGCATTACTACCCCATCGGACACATATAAAAACAAACAAACATGCATTACACATTTCTCTTTCAGGTAAAAGAGTCAAGAAGTTCTACCATTTCATCCTGTGTGGGATCATTGTCAAAAATCTTCATAGGTGGAGGAAGAGGGGTGTGTGACTCTTCATCTGGCTCATCTTCACCCCAACCTTTCTTGCTCTTCTAGAACAAAAGAACAGCATTAGTTACTGGTTCACAAAGCTAAAATACCAATGGTTCTGGACTTGACAAAAAAATAAAAATAAAAGCAAAAAAACAATGCATAAGAGGAAGGTTCCTCTCTCAGCACACCTCTCTTTTCAGCTGCAGTTTCCTCCTCTATAATATGGACACACCTGCTCATCTCCAAGAAGATTAAGGTACAAAATGGTTACAGTCTGGAACTACTGACCAAAGGGGAGATGAGCACACATCCCAAAACAACAAAAACAGTCTGTATTACTGATTAGACAGGAAACGAGAAAGCTGGGAGTAGTCAGAGAGAACCTAACTTTTAAATTTTTGTAGGGCTATCAACCACAACCCAAATGTCTCTGGGCTCTATTGCTATTTTCCAGAGGGAGAAATGGCAGATAGCATAAAATTATAACACAAGGGAATCTGGTTACATATCAGGAAGGATTTCTTAGCCACATCAGTGACTAGAGTTGGCTAGTTTGCCAGATAAAACAAAACATGCCCACTGTATTTTGATCATAGACTCTCAGCTTCAGAAGTCATCCAGCCCAGCCTCCCAGCTAACTCGGGGACGTCTCTGACTGTGCTGTGAGGTCAAATGGCCTCTCAACCCTTCCAGTGTGGGTGACCATTAGTTCTCATGAAAGCTCATTTCATCACTGGTTAACTCCCCATTAAAATTTCGCTTTAAGTTGAAACTGTTAATTGTAACCTTTGTCTGTTAATCATAGTTCTCTGGACAACGTGGAATTGTCTCCTCCTTTTTATAAATGGCACCAATCAAGCTACCTATAAACAGCTGCAATCCCCAAGTATGGTCTTCTATTTTATTTAAAAAGGTCTGGCCAGTTGTGGTGCAGTTCTCAGCAAAGGCAGGGAAGTAGTGACCAGCTGACTCCCTTCATGCCCTGGCTCCTATCTCCAAATCTGGCAAAATGGTTTCTGTCTACTCATGGTGGGTGTCCAACCTATGGCCTGAGGGCCTCATGCTGATTTTTTGAGGATTTTTTTTTTTTTTTTGCTTATCTGTGGTGGGGGCTATCACAAAAAGTATGCATGGATCTTTTTTTTTTGCTAATCAGCTTTCCTTAGTGTTTCTGTATTTAATTATGTGGTCCAAGACAACCCTTATTCCTCCAATGTACAGCAAAGGAAAAAGAAAAGGTTGGACACCCCTGGATCACTGGCTTTTTCTAGGGACAGTCAGTCTCTGAATTTGTCACAAATAAAATGGGCCAAGGTTTTGAGAATAAGAAGAACTCAGATCACCCAGGCCTCCATTGCTGGGGACTAGAAACTGTGTAGTTCACCATGCTGTAGAAGGAGGCAGGCCAGGGTCCCCTCTGGCCTGCGCTTAAGTACCTCATCAGCGCTGTCTCCCTGAGGGGTCGTCTCATCCCCAGGCTTGGGAGATCCCAGGTCAAAGCTCTTCCGACCATCTCGTACTTTCTTCTGCTTTTTGATGTTCCCATCTGTTTTCCCACTGTTGAGTCGACGCACAGGACTCGTCAGCCACTTTTTAAGGGTGTTGGTGGAGCGCTTGGGACCAGGAGAACTGTGGATAGAATTCAGAGAGGGCTGGGCCTGCAGATTGGCCACTGACTCGGACTTGCCTCCATTTTCACTTGAGGAATGAGAGTATGCATCTGAGGAAAAAGAACAGACAGACATGACCGTGTCAGAGGCCATTAAGGCAGGCTGCCAACCCAGGCATAAGACAGCTCCATCTTTAGGAAGCCAGGACACAAGGCAGAATGTCAAGGCCAGCTGCAGACCCTGGCCAAGGGACTCCTTTCCAGAACAGCAGTTAAGAGCCAACACTCACTCAGTTTTTAATATGCGAGGCACCATTGTAGGTGCTGTGGATACTGGAGTGTGCAGAAGACAAAGACCCCTGCTTGTATGAGTTCATATTGTGGTGGAAAACCTATAATAGACTATAATGATAACAGAATCAGTAAAATGAAAAGTATGACAGACAGTGGGAAGTGCTATGTCAAAAAATGAAGTAGGCGCTGGGCGCAGTGGCTCTTGCCTGTAATCTAGCACTCTGGGAGGCTGAGGCAGGAGTATCGCTTGAGCTCAGAATTTCGAGACCAGCCTGAGCAAGAGTAAGACCTCATTGCTAAAAAATAATAACAATAAAGTAGGGAAAGAAATCAGGAAATTCTGGGGTAGAAACAGGGGCTGCAAATTGAACAGCTGGTCAGGGTTCATGACACACATTTGAGCAAAGCCTTAAGAGTTTAAGGAGAAAACCATGTGGCCATATGGCAAAGGGCATTTCAGGCAGGCAAAAGAAGAACCAAGTTCTGAGATCAGACCTGGGGATTGTGTCTGGCAGGGCTTGAGTGAAGCAAGCAAGGGGAAGAGCAGTAAGAAAGGAGTCAGAAAAGCAGCCACATGCTGGGCCATCGAGGGCATGGTGAGCCAGTGTCATGCCTTTAGCTTTTATTTTGGAGGGAAAATATATTGGAAGACTCTGAACCGGAATGACACAATCTGACTTACACTTTAGAGGGTCATTCTGATTTCTACATTGAGGGCAAGGGGAATGGGAGACTGGCTGAGGCTACTGGACAATTCTAGGTGAGGGATGTTGCTGCTTAAAGCAGGTGGTACCAGTGGTTGTTAGGCATGAATGGGTTCTGGATATGTTTTGATGGTAGGGGCAATAGGATCTGCTGACAGACCATGCATGAGATATGAAGAAAGAGGAGGCAGGAGTAACTCAGGTCTTTGTCTTGAACCATTAGGTTGGAGTTTCTGAGATGCAGAAGACCATGAGAAGAATGGGATTGGGGGTGGGAAAATAGAAGTTCAGTTTTAGACATCTTAGTGGTGTCCATTAGATATCTGAGTGGAAAAGTTGAAGAGTAGCTTGATATCAAGCCTGGCACTCAGAGGAGAAAGAGCTAGTGAACTGGAGCTAAATGAGGAGGTCTCACTGTAGAGCCAGAGCTGGAAGTTAGGAAGCTGGATGAGATCACCAAGGGGCTACGGATAAATAGGAAGTCGCAGAACTAAGTCAGAAGGAGAGTGATGAGATGACAAGGAAGTGGCCAGTGAGGCAGGAAGAAACCAGGTGAACAGGGTGTCCTGGAGGCTAAGTGCTGAAGGTGTCTCATGGAGGACGGAGGAGTCAGCTGTGCCAAAGGCAACTTGATAGGTCAAGAGAGCTGACCTTAGAATTAAGGCTTAAACTTAGCAATGGGGAAGTCAGTGATAACTTTGACAAAAGCAGCTGTTGTGGGATGGAGGGAGCCAAAGCTTGATTAGAGAGGGTGCAGGGGAATGGGAGAAAAACAAAGGTATAGAGGAGGAATAGTATTGGCGGTCAAGAGAGTTTTTTTCTTTCTTAAATGGGAGAAATCATAATGTTTATTAGCTGCATGCCATTTATTGACTATTTTCAGCGTTATAATGCTCTTGCAATAGCCTGAGGATTTCAACATGAACTATCTTATTTCATTCTCAGGACAAGTGCTTGAGGTAGGTTCTATTATTCTCCTTGTTTTACGGTTTTATAGAAGCTGAAACTGTAAAACTTAACAGTCACATACCAATGGGGAGAGGTCAGGGACCCTTTGTTTTCACATGTCCCTGGCCCCCTCCATTGGTATGTCAAGAAACTAGTCAGCTTGCCTAAAGACATACAGCTCAGAGGGGCAGGGTGAGATCTGAACTCCAGACAGACAGCTCTGAACAGTACACTACACTACACAGGCCACACATAGCTCTCCAGGCTCCCTCTGAATGTGGGACGAAGGACGAGGCTGGAGGAAGAGCAGGTCCAGGGAAGCCATATTGTTGTGGTAGAACAGAGGGGCTAGGCTCAGCGCCTGTGGCTCAACAGGCTAAGGCGCCAGCCACGTACACCTGAGCTGGCGGGTTCGAATCCAGCCCAGGCCTGCCAAACGACAATCACGGCTGCAAACAAAAAATGGCCAGGCGTTGTGGTGGGCACCTGTAGTCCCAGCTACGTGGGAGGCGGAGGCAGGAGACTCGCTTGAACCCAGGAATTGGAGGTTGCTGTGAGCTGTGATGCCACAGCACTCTATCCAGGGTGACAGCTTGAGGCTCAAAAAAAAAAAAGAACAGAGGGGCTAGCAAAGGCCCAGGGCAGATGTGGTCATGCAAGAAAAGCACATCGGGCAACCTTATTTAATTTTTCCCAAATCCTTGATCTCATTAAACTCTGAGGAAGCGGGGCATGGTGTACTTGAGAGGCTGAGGTGGGAGGATCACTTGAGGCCAGGAGTTCAAAACCAGCCTGAGCAATATAATGTAAGGTCCCCATCTCCACAAAAAAATTGAAAAATTGGGCAGACATGGTGATGTACACCTGTAGTCCCAGCTATTAGGGAGGCTGAGGTGGGAAGATTTCTTGAGCACAGGAGTTAAAAGCTGCAGTGAACGATGATTGCACCACTGCACTCCAACCCAGGGTGACAGAGTAAGGCTCTATCTCAAAACCAAACCAAACCCTGAGAGAACATTAGAATACACCTACCTTGGCTTTATAGAATAGCTTTGAGCTATTCAAAAGAAGCCCTTCAAGTCCACTTTAGATGTTTTCCTAGCTCCTGTTGCTCAGGGATGCTATTCCTGGTTCTATTGGCATCGAGAAAGGTAGGGGTCCTAAGGCTTCCAAAAGCAACAGAGGAGACTCAGCAAGACACTGAGCAAGAATTGGTAAGTACAACTGTGCATGGAGCGCATAGTAGGTGAACTGTTCTAAAGACACACAGCAGATTTTATTTTCATAGACCACTTACGTAGCTGCACACAGACGTTAACCACATTAGAAAGAAGTAGAGAGAGAGAAAAAAAATATGAAAGATGCAAAATTAAGGTAAATTCACAAGGCAAGTATGGCTTCTAGAAGATAAGTAAGCAGAGTCCAAGTCTTCTGAAAAGGTTTATGGAAGAGATGCATCTGAATAGAAGAGAAGAGGGAAGGAATCCCCCAAAAGGTAAGACAGCAGGAAAAGCAGAGAGCCAGGAAAACTGAAAAACACCTGACCAGCTCTCCCTCACCCCTCCCCTGGGAGGCCGCTGAGAGCACCAGTTTGCATACTGATATTTAAACCAAACACATGACTAGGTAGGTAAATTTAAACAAATGATCACAGTGGCTTTTCACACCTACTCGAGGACTGAGTCACCTTTACCTATAATGACTTTGCTCTCGAATAGAAGTCTAATCTGGCCTAGGGGACTCCCTGGCTTATACTAGGTTTAAGTCCTGATTAAAAAAAAAAAAAACAAAAAAGGGAAATCAATCAATCCTCTTGCTAATGGAGAGCTGCCTCTAGCTTCTACAACTGGCAGATCTCATGGGCACCAAGCTCAGTCTTCCTGAGCTATAATCCTGCTGGGTTAAGGTTCCTTCGATATTGCTAGGGTTTTGTGAAGACTTTGGAAAACAATAGCAGAATATTTGTATTGAGAAGCACAAAAAGTGAGCTCTGAAAATTCCCTGGTATGAAGAATAACTTACAAGGTTGCACTATTCAGGGAATATTTCGAGATAGGATGACTGGGTTGGCATCCCTTTAAGGACAAAATTGTAATCTTATCTCAGAAAATTCCTTGCTGGCTGTGGTCTTGGGTATGTTGACATTATTTCTGAGCTGTTTGGTATGGGTCAAACTCCTATTCTCAGAGGCCTGGGTGATAAACATCTCCAGAGCACTGAGAGGGCTGCTCTGCTATCTTCTGTGGATAAGCTTACAGTAGCTTTTCATTCACCAGGTCCCTGTGATGCCATGTGGCTCTACTGAATTTAAGCCTCCCAAACTTAGATTTACCTGCTGGCTCATATTATGTCAACAGTACTACAACTATGTACTGTGCCTTAACTGTCTTAAGGCAAGACAGATGACTCCAAAATTTCTGTTCCCCAGCAAATTATAGCATGATTTTGAGACTCACAAATGTAAATTTTGAAGGACAATTCCTCTTCCCCTGTTGTTATCTGGTTCTGCTTTTGTGCTTTCTGTGCAAATCAATGGCAAGGGTGCAAAGTATAAATTAAAAATCGAGAGCATTCTCAATTTTGTTTTTTTCAAGTTTATTCTATGAAGACAGTGGAGCCATTCAACCATGGCCCAAATCCAAGTGTTGGAAGTAATACAATTCAATATCTTTCCAGATATAACAGTTAAGTGACTGATTTGGAACAGTGACAACCATAATATTGTTCTGTCATCAGTTGATCCCAAGTCCAGGTAGGTGTTATTTATTATGATTCCCAGCTTAGGAATCACACAATGAGAGTGTTTCAGGAAACTGAGATTCATGGTAAGTGGCAGAGGCAAGACTTAAACCTGGATCGGATCCCTCTGTACATATATTTAATCTTATTTCTACATCTGTGTTCTCTCCATGTATTCCATTAGCCTTTACCACTATCATAAAAAGGAGCACCAAATTGAGAAGTCTATTCAATATTTCAAACATAAATTTATATGTAATTCATATGAATTATAAAAATTTCTGCTGAAGACAATCTCAGAGTTTATCTCACCAATTTTATAAACAAGACAATGATGGTTTACATATGGGAAAGCCCCTGTGACAAGTTAGTAACAAAACTATTACTACTCCCCTCCTCAAACTCCTGGGCTCTAAACCAGTGCATTCTCTTTGGCTCTAAGGCTTAGAAATTGCTCTTAGTGGGCCGGGTGTGGTGGCTCACACCCATAATCCCAGCACTCTGGGAGACCGAGGTGGGTGGATCATCGCTTGAGCTTGCTCATGAGTTCAAGACCAGCCTGAGCAAGAGTGAGATCTTGTCTCTAAAAAATAGCTGGGTGTTGGGATGGGTACCTGTAATTCCATCTGCCTGGGAGGCTGAAGCAAGAGGATCACGTGAGCTCAAGAGTTTGAGGTTGCTGTGAGCTATGATGCCACCGTACTCTATTGTGGGCAAGAAAGTGAGACTCTGTCTCAAAAAAAAAAAAAGAAAGAAAGAAAGAAAAAAGAAACTGCACTTAAGACCAATAACTTTTTTAAGTAAATAGGAAGGCAAATGTATCCCTAGACACACTGCAAGTTATAAAGATCCCCTAATGTTTTGTATGTATAATTTGCTTTCTGGAATTAAAAAAAAATTGCTTTCTGAGACTAATTTTATTATGACATATTTTAAAGATACAGAATGTAGAAAAAATTTGACATCCCTGTACCCACCACCTAGACATTATAAGTATAAATATTTTTTTCATATGTGTTTTAGCTTCTTAAAAGTAAATGATTACAGATATAATTAAAGGCTCTCTCTCTTTTTTTTTTTCTCATTTGCAATACTGCTCTTCACTTGTCCTTCCCAGAGTTAAATTCTCTTCTGAAATTGGTATGCATCTTTCTTATCCACACTGTTAGATGTTTACTTTATATGCAATATAGTATTATTTTATCTTTTGTATTTTATACAATTATCATAATGTAGCTGTAATTCTACAACTTGTTTATTTAATTTGAGATTTATCCATGTTATTACATGTAGATCTAGTTCATTCATTTTAATTGTTGACTAGTGTTCTTTAATTTTTTTATTTTTTATTTTTTTGAGATAGCACCTTACTCTATTGCCCTGGGTAGAGTGCCCTGGCATCACAGCTGACAGCAACCTCCAACTCTCGGGCTCAAGTGATTCTCTTGCCTCAGCCTCCCATGTAGCTGGGACTATAGGCCCTGCCACAATGCCCACCTAGCTTTTAGAGACGGGGTCTCATTCTTGCTTAGGCTGGTCTCGAACTCCTGAGCTCAAGCAATCTACCTACCTCAGCCTTCCAGAGTGCTAGGATTACAGTTGTGAGCCACAGGGCTGGGCCAGTATCATTTTTTTTAATTTATTATTTTTTTAGGGACGGAGTCCCTAAGTAGAGTCACTCTTGGAAGAGTGCTGTGGCGTTACAGCTCATAGCAATCTCCAGCTCTTGGGCTTAGGCGATTCTCTTCCCTCAGCCTCCCGAGTAGCTGGGACTACAGGCGCCCACCTCAATGTCCAGCTATTTTTTTGTTGCAGTTTGGCCAGGGCCAGGTTTGAACCTGCCACCCTTGGTATATGGGGCCGGCGCCCTACTTACTGAGCCACAGGCGCCGCCCTCTTATTTTTTTTAAATTTCAGAATATTACAGGGGTACACACATTTTGGTTACCCAGTTTGTTTTATACATTTCAGGTCAAAGTTATAATTGTGCCCTTCACCTAGAAAAGTGGTTCTCAATCTTCCTATTGCTGTGAACCTTTAATACAGTCCAAAGGGGTTGCGAACCACAGGTTGGGAACTGCTGATCTAGAATATGTGCTGTATGGTATTCTTTTATAGGATATATCATGATGTTTATAATACCTTTTCCTAACAATGGATATTTGGACAAATGGGGATCTAGCTATCTATCTATCTGTATGTACATACACGCACACATACACACTCCTGTGAGTGTGTGTGCATGAAAATTGTACAGGTCTATTTCACATGTGTAAGAATTCTAGTGGTCGCCAAAATACCAGTGGTAAAGAACTTGTTTTACTTATTTCTAATTTATTTGGACCAACACTTTTATAAAATACAAAGTCATACTCCTGTATGTTGTAGAAATGTCAAATTGCTATAAAAGTTTCTATGAAACAATCTCATTTTCTGTGCTTGTCTCACTGTGGGATGAACACAAATGGTTTGCAAACCTTCACTGTTCGCAGATCACACTGAGTAGCACTGCTGTCAGCTCCAAAGCAGGAATCTCAAAGTGTAATTGCCTGTGCCCCCCGCTGAGGAGCTGTGTGACCCTGGGTCAGTTACTCAACCTCTCAGTTTTCCCATCGATAGTCTTAGAGTCTACCTCATATGGTTGTTGCCAGGATTAAGGAGTTAGTATCTACAAAGTGCTGCAATAGCACTTTGTTATGGAAGCATAAGAAGCATAAGGAGCACCATCTAAACATTTAGGTGAAAAAAAATCAATAAAACCATAAAACCTCCCCTAATTTGATGACTTATTTCATTCTATACTTTCCTTCATTCATCTATGTGTTTTTCTGTAGTCCAGACTAGATACTTTAAGGCCATTTTTAGCTCAAAAGTTCTGTGTCTCATGACAGCAAAGACTTTATGCGATCATTTGCCGCCCTACATCATCCTCCCTGCACCTCCTGCCCTTGTGAATAATAGCAGATAGCTCTCTAACCACTTCTAGAACCAAAGTCAAAAATCTCTTCCTAGAATAAGGTAGCCTCATCCTTTGGCTACCAGGCAATTGCTCCCTCTTTCACCATTTGGAAATTGAAAATGCACAGGTTACTCCTTGGTGATGACACAAGGTGTCTTATCTCCAAGGGTATTCCTCAGATGGGAATTTCCAATGGATTTTATGACCAGGCAACTGAATAACTGTTGAGATCAGGGTCTCAGATATCATCCAGAGTTAGAATAAACATATCAATTTATTAGTCTTTGCCTTGGAGCAAAGACTCAGTGATTTTAGGTCTTTTAACCACAGTACAATTATTTCCCTATATCCGTGGAGGTTATATTCCAAGATCCCAATAGTTGCCTATTAATTACAGATAGTACCAAACCCTACATATACACTTTGTTTTTTCCTATACATACACGCCTATGATAAAGCTTAATTTATAAAGTAGGCACAGTAAAAGATTAACAATAATCAATAATAAAATATGGTGATTATAATAGTGTGCCGGTATCACTACTCTTGTGCTTTGGGGCATCATTAAGTAAAATAAGGGTTACTTGAACACAAGCTTTGTGATATTATGAAAGTTGATCTCACAACTGGGAAAGATACTCAGTAACTATGGACAGGCAGCTTGTACAGCACAGATGCGCTGGACAAAGGGATGGTTCACGTTCTGAGTGGGATAGAGGGGGATACCATGGGATTTCATCACACTACTCAGAATAACGCTTAATTTAAAACGTAATTGTTCATAACCAGTCCATTGTCTACGTCAAACATTGTCCTTCTTTTGCCAGGAGAGTCTTTCATTAGCAACCAAATGCAAGCTACCTGTGCAAACATAAGCAGTAACTCAATATACCAGAAATTTGTAATATCTAACTCATTTAGAAATTTCATTTCTTGTTTAAAAGTTTTAAACCATACTTACTTCACTTTTACATTACACCTAAAAAATTACTTTTACCCTTTTTGGTCTAGCGTAAAAATTGCAAAACTATTCTGAAAGCAGAATATGTCACACAGAGTCGTCCTAAATTTAGGTTCTGGCAAATGCTTTATGGCTGCATCCACGGGACAGTCACCCACTATTTCTCTGATCACAAAATACTGAGTTAGAATCACTTCTACTGATCTTAAAGTGAGTTGAAAGTAAAGGACTAGACCCCCTAAACAGAAAGAGAAGACAGTTCTATTAGTTTTGTGGGTTCCTGGGGTTTATTATCCCCAAAGACCAGGAATAGTATCCTTTAAGGGGCTAGACAGGGACTCTAGAGAGCGTGCCCATGTGTGGGTGGCATCCACAACTTCTGTGACGGTGAGTGTCCCAGATACATAACTCACTAAGCTGGCCCTCCGTGGTCTAAGCTGGCTTGCATATCACAACTCAAAAATAGGGAACTCGTTTTCAACCTATTCTTCTGCAGGTCAGTGATGGTATCCAATCACATCTCAAAGTCATGTCTCCTACAGATCATGTAATTGCTAAAACATACAGGGTCTAGTTGTTCATTATTAACTATACTCATTTTATCTAGATTGTCAAGGGGCCCATAAAATGCTCCCCCCGGTATTCACCATAACACCATATTGGTAACTGATTCCGATGGCTGAAACCAGAAGAAATCATAAAGATTCCTAATATACACTAGCAATTTACAGAAGAGTACTTTAAGAGTACTTTATTTTTTTTGGTCTAACTTTGCGTTCAATGACACAGGAATAATTGTAAACACATCATTATGCCTTTCACGGCTTGAGCTGCGTCAATTTTGTCTGCAGAGATAACGTACTAAAATATTCCTCCTCTTCTTTGGATTTCTAGAAACAATTTGCATGACATAAAAATTGGAGAAGTATCATATATGCTTTTTTTGCACTGGAAATCATACATCTAGAGACGGGCATATGAAGAAGAAGCCCAGGGCAAAAATTTTGGTGGTAATAAACAGATAAATCAGGTTTGTTTGTAATCAACAGCAGGGTTAGTTTTTTTATTTTTTTATTTTTTAATTTTTGAGACTGAGCCTCAAGCTGTCACCCTGGATAGAGTGCCGTGGCATCACAGCTCACAGCAACCTCCAATTCCCGGGCTCAAGCGAGTCTCCTGCCTCTGCCTCCCAAGTAGCTGGGACTACAGGCGCCCGCCACAATGCCCGGCCATTTTTTGGATGCAGCCACCATTGTTGTTTGGCAGGTCCGGGCTGGATTCGAACCTGCCAGCTCAGGTACATGTGGCTGGCGCCTCAGCCCGTTGAGCCATAGGCGCCGAGCCAACAGCAGGGTTAGTATTAAAGTGCTCTGCCCGGCATATGATACTCTGACAGGTCCCTTAGCAGAATATAAGCTCCAGGTTGCAGATTCAGCTGAAATCCTGAGGCTATGCACCACCAGTTCCTGGCACAACTGGCTTTTCAGAAAACTATCTGGTTGGCAGACTTGGTGTACAGGTCAGTTGGTGCTGGAGAGTAAAGAAAGCTGCTATGGTGACAGCAATAGGAAATGGGGGAGGATGAGAAACACTGTTTCTTGACAGTAGGAAACTTGTTGCCTTTGCAATTACTCCTTCCACAACTTCTAGTCTTGGCAGACACATCTTGGCTCAGAGTATTTCCTTTCCCATCTCTTAGTCACACTCAAGTCTCAAAAGCATAGTGTAAGCCCCTGCCTCCTACTTATTATGCCATAGCTTTTATATCTAGCTTAGGAATCTTTTCTGCAATGAGTCCTTTACCAACCCATCTTTCTTTACATCACCACTTTACTCAGACTTAACTTTGTATTTTGGCAAATTTTGTACAACTAAATCTTTATGGATTAAGAACGTCAGCATCTATTTTCCCCATTAAACTAAAAGTACAAAAGCAAGGACCACTCTGAACCTTGCAAGTTCTTGGTACTGGGCTCTATTTTTAGCTCAGTTCTGCTAATCGGCCCCCTTTCCTCATACTTCTGTTGCTGTCATGGCAGAGTATGCACAGAGATCTAAGCCACAGAAATGATTCCAAATCCAGTGACGTTCACACAGGACAGGAATCCTTTTCATCTTCAGAGTGGATTAGGACATTACCCTTAATAGGATGATCTCCAATAGACCAAAAAAAAATCTCCACAGGGTGAGAGTCAGCACTCTGACTTCAGCATGGATGAACTCTCCTGAATTCTGTTCCAATGCGGCGCAGATCCCCTCAGCTACTGCAGGCTCCTCAGTGCCATCTCCCCGCTACCCTGCCCTAGGCTCATGCTTTCAACATCAGGAGGTCAGTGGAAAGCAGATTGTTAAAAGATAAAATTCCAAACTGCTTGTCTTCAGGATCTCAGTTTACCCTGTGTAATCTTTTCTTTGAGCCAGAGATGGAAGGAGGAGAGCCCTCAAAGGGCACCAAGCTCCATGCCTTGTGCAAGAGACGCAGGTTTTTAAAACATAAGGCTACTGTTCTGATATACTGCCATACTGACTCGCTAGTTGTCTTTGGAAATTAAGGACTAGAAAATTCTCTCTACATTCTACCAGTGGTGGATTCTGAAGCTTGACAAATAAGATCAGGCAAAAGTCCGTGAAAATAGATCAGCTGCTCTTTAGGGGTATATATTCCAGAAATTCTTTTTTTTTGAGACAGAGCCTCACACTGTCACCCTGGGTAGAGTGCCAGTGGCATCACAGCTCACAGCAACCTCCAAATCCTGGCCTTAAGCGATTCTCTTGCCTTAGCCTCCCAAGTAGCTGGGACTGTAGGCACCCACCACAATGCCCAGCTATTTTTTGGTTGTAGTTGTCATTGTTGTTTGGCGGGCCTGGGCTGGATTCCAACCCGCCAGCTCTGGTGTATGTGGCTGGTGCCTTAGCCGCTTGAGCTACAGGCGCCCAGCCTAGAAATTATTTCCATCCACACATTCAACTCATTCTTCTGAAATTTGCCACAGTTTCTAGAGAGGGAACACACATTTCTTCCAAACTATGGAATAAAAAACCTCCCCCAAAGACTTCTGAATTGTTCAAAAGATAACCACCAAAAGAATACGGTGAGACTGGGCATGGTAGCACATGCTTGTAATCCTAGCAGTTGAAGAGGCTGAGGTAGGAGGATCACTTGAGCTCAGGAACTCCAGTCAAGCCTAAGCAAAGTGAGACTCCCAACTCCAGTGGAAAAAAAAATTGAAAAATTAGACAGGCCTTATGGCAGGTGCCTGTATTCCCAGCTACTCTGAAGGTGGAGGCAGGAAGGTTGCTTCAGCCCAGAAGTTTGAGGTTGTTGGGGACTAGGCTGATGCCATTCTACCCTGGGGCATCAGAATGAGACTCTGTCTAAAAAAAAAAAAGAATATGGTAAAACTTTACAAATTCAGACTGAGAAAGAACACACCATATCACATGGGTCACTGGACAGTTTTGGGACAGACTGTGTTACAGTCCATTACAGTGTCCTTTCCGATTCACCTGAGCAGGTTTCAACTTGCTCGGCTTGATATCAGTATTACTGAGAGGACTTCATTTGCTTCTATTCGTGTGGATTTTATGTTTCTTGATTTTGCTTATCTCATAATGATTCATGTACTATAAAACTGAAATACAAAATTTTTATTGTAAAAATATGGCTATTATAAGCAATTGTACAAAACAAAAAACCCCATCACTATGAGATACCACTTGACATCCACTGGAATGGCTATTATCAAAAAGTCATGAGATAACAGTGAGGGTGTGGAGAAAAGGGAACCAAAGGGAACCCTGTACATTGTTTCTGGTGGGAATATAAATTGATTGGGACAGCCATTATGAAAAACAGTATGAAGTTTCCTAAAAAAATTAAAAATGTAACTACCATATGACCCACCAATCCCTCCTCTGGGTATAAACTCAAAGAAAGTGAAATTACTACCTTGTAAATATATCTGCACTCCTAAATCCACAGCAATAACATTTACAATAACCTAGATGCAGAAATAATCTAAGTGTCCATCAACAAAATGGATGAAGAAACTGATACACACACACAGAGCAATACGACATATTATTCAGCCTTTTAAAAGGAAGAGGTCCTGTCATTTGCCACAATGCGGATAAAGCTGGAGGATATTATGCTAATGGAAACATGCTAGATGCCTATTGTACCATTTATTTGGCAATGATAAATGCCCACTCATATATTCTACCTCCCTAAGGAAAGTCCTTGAGGACAGAGATATCCTCCATGTTTGTGTCCCTGGCAAAATTCTTTGGTCATTAATCGGCGTGATGAATAGCTAAGGACAAAAAACCAAAAAGCAAACAAAAAAAACCCAGAAGATAAATCATTGGTGTCTGACTATTTTTAGGCCCAGAGACCTCTGAGAAAAAGTAAGCGTACTCATCTCTTAAAATACACACCATAACTATCAATCACGGCTAGTGTTTTCTGTGTTCTTTAGGATGTTCTGAGTGTTACCCAGGCAATTAAGAAGGGTTAAACCAAGTTACCTGTTTCTTCACTACAAGACTTCTCAGAACTTTTAATATGCTAATGTGATGACCTCAGAGGAACCACAGCATTTACCAAACTTCATTGATGGTATCCTGACAGCACAGCAGTCAAGTCAAACTCGCAACCTGTCACGCTGAATGCCAACGTAGGAGATAAGTTACAGTCCAGTCCGGTTATTTCTGGCGTCTATGCTATCACATTAAAGTCTACGCAGAAGCCAGTGGGAAGCCTGACCTGCATTCAACTTACAGCATGCTCTTCAGTAGCAATCTTAACCAAAGGGCTGAGGGGGAAGTTAAGCGGGGTGACTCTGGAAAGTTTAAGACTGTAATTAAGTGCTACTTAACTGAAAATGCTGCAATGGAAATTCTCCTGGGGAACCTGAGGGAAGAAGAAAGAAGAGGAAACACCGTATCTGGAGAAAGTAACAGGTGGCTGGAGGTCAAAGACTGCTTGTTTTCAGTGCCCTTTTTTGGTAAAATGCATTTTTTCATGTGGGATGAGAAAGAAAGCGTGAAGGTCAGAGGGATGTCTCACTGCACCCTGTGGCTGGCTACGAATGCTTATCTAAGAATTGTCTTGGGCCGCACATTAAATACATAAACACTAACAGAAGCTGATGAGCAAAAAAAAAAAAAATATGTCCATGCATAATTTTTGTGATATCCACCACCATAGATAAGCATTTATGGCCAGTAAGACCGTAGTGGGAAGTCCCTGGCAGAGTCTTTTGGACTTAGGTGATGTTAAGACTCTGTAATCTTTATCTGGCACTGCTTTTCACACCTGTGCCAAGTGGGTTTTCTTTTAGGTCCTCACTACCTCTGGAAAAAGGCAGCAGATAAACAAGATTGAACTTAGCCTGAGCCTGACAAAGCTCAGTGTCTCAGCCTACATCTCTCAACTCTGAGCTCTTCACATAAAAGTGCCCCTGTGGCTCTCTCCCTGTGGGGCACAGAGTCAACATGGGGGTGCAGGTGGCTAGGAAAGTCCACTGCCTGGCCCACCTGGGGATAGGATTCATAGGTGTGATACCACCGCCATCTGTTTCTTCAAACTTTTTCTTTTGACATAATACCATTTGAGAAAAGTTAGTAAGACTAATACAAAGAAATCCTACATATGCTTTGCACAGAATCCTCAATCATTTTACCACTTGCTTTTTTCTCTCCATCTTTCTCAACTGAGAATAAGTTACAGAGACGATTCCACTTTATTCCCAATACTTTCATGTATATTTCCCTAAAACAAGGATATTCTCTTACATAACCATAGTACTATAAGCAAACCTGAAATTTAACTTTGATACTCTGTTCAAATGTTGCCAATTATTCTAATAATGTCCTTTAATCACATCTTTCATGATTTATATATATTTTATGAATACAGGGTAGCCATTTTGTAGTGTCCCCCAATTTGGGTTTGCCACATCTTTCCTTATGATGAAATTTAGGATATAAATTTTTGGTAGGAACATCCCTCCAAATGATATATCATATTGGGAGGCATATAATATCAATTTGGTTTGATTATAGTAATATTTACTTTGATCACCTTATGTCTGTCACTGGCAAAGTGTTTTAATCCACCAAGTAAAACTGAATACTCATTTAGTCCCAAATGATACAATTTGGCTTGCTTAACCTTGGACATACACATGACAAATTAGCTGTAAATAATGTTTGAACATTATTATTCAATAATAATTATTGAATAATAATTATTCAATTATTAAAAATGCTCTATTCTATTCATGAAATAATGTCCTGATCACAAATATGAGAGAATAATTTTCCATTTCACTGAAAACAGACTAAGCAATGTGGTGTTTACACTAAAGGCTAGAACTAGATTTCAAAAGCTGTACTTTAATATGCCATTTAAAGTTGATTTTGCCTTTGTGGGCATACAAAAACCCATTCAAGTTCAAGTTCCCACATGAAACACTCATTCCTAAATGAAGATTTTGAAAGCTTGGCTGAGGTCATATTTGTACTCAATCCATGAGTCTCTTCTATAGATCTTGAAATTGTCACTGAAAATGGTGTTGGAAATGGGAGAGCCATACGATTCTCATAAATTTTGTTTTTGTTTTTGTTTAGAGAAAGAGTCTCACTCTGCTGCCTTCAGTAGAGTGCCGTGGCGTTACAGCTCACAGCAACCTCTTGGGCTTAGGCAATTCTCTTGCCTCAGCCTCCCGAGTAGCTGGGCCTACAGGCGCCCGCCACAATGCTTGGCTATTTTTTTCTTGTTGCATTTTGGCCAGGGCCATGTTTGAACCCACCACTCTCGGTATATGGGGCCTGCACCCTACTCACTGAACCACAGGCACCGCCCACAATTCTCATACATTTTATCAGTGTTACTGATAAATACAGAAAGATTGTCATGACAAAGAATACTGGTTATTCTTGAGTCTTGAATGTGGGAGATGAACAGCTAGAGTGGCCACAGGCTGAAGAATAGAAATAGAATTCCAAGATACTGGTGGAAATGAGGAATTTCCAGTCTTACAAGTCAACTCTAACAGTGTTAAAGGTGGGAGAAATGGCAAGTACGTGATGAGAGACTAGATCAGGGAGAACTGAGAAGCTCAAAGGCTGGCTTCTAGTTCAGAAAACATTGAATTAGGTTACCTAACTGTTCAGCAATAATAAGCCTTGGGGACCAAAGAGCTGGGTAGGGTGGTTGGAATTGGAAGATACCACAAGACCCTAGAAAGGTCACTTTCTTGTTATAACATGTAGGTTGCTTGTATAATTGAAACTAGAAATTCTCTTTAGCACGAATCCCCTGTCCTTGGGGCAGGTAAGACAAAGCTGATACCTTGCCCTGTAGCTATGAGCCATTTCCAGAGACATACTAGCAGTATTTCAAATTTCCTTCAAACAGTAAAAACACTGAAAGTATTCACTAGGCTGCTTAGGAATGGAGTACTTGTTCACCTAGGGAAAGGGTCAAACCTCAGATGACTTCAAGGACCAACAGTTAGGGTAAACATGAGAAGTTGAATATTGGACAACCAGGAGAGGTGTGGGCTGTGTCAAAATGAAGAGTGTAAGCCTGTTGAAAACTTTCATATTCTTTTTTTTTCTCTTGACATGGAGTCTCACTCTGTCACTATAGCTAGAGTGAAGTGACCTCATCACAGCTTACCGCAACCTCAAACTCCTAGGCTCAAGCCATCCTCCCACCTCAGCCTCCTGAGTAGTTGGGACTTAATGCCTGGCTAATTTTTCTATTTTTTTGTAGAGACATGGTCTTAGTCTTGCTCAGGATGTTCTCAAATTTCTGTCCTCAACAAATCCTCCTGCCTAAGCCCCCTCAAAGTGCTAGAACTATAGGCATGAGCCATCATACCTGGCCCATATTCATATTTGTTAAAAAGGTTCTATTCTGCTACCAAATACTATACATCTTGGACCAAAGGCTCAAGAGCTACTACCTGGCCTTACCTGTTCAATGGTGGCAAGGCCATTTCCTCTTTACTATAGCTAGAATCTGCAGCTTCATGATCACCATTGACTAGGATTGAATACCATCTAGTACTACAGAGATTCTGCAGATACTCTTTGCAGAAGAAATACACAATTAGACCATTTCCAGCCCCTGTCCCCCAGAAGCCTGCTTAGACCGTTCCACACCATAATGCCTCCTTTATTACTTGAGTGCTGGGCCCATAGGCTCAATTTACATGACATTTTATTACATGAGTATTCATTCATTCAATAAATCTGTGATAAGTGCCTTCTATGTGCTCGGAGCTGTCCCTGACACTGGGCTATAGCTGTACAGATGACAAAGCCCCTGACAGGAGGATGCTGTCATTCTAGTTTGGATGGGAGGGTAAAGTCAGATAACCAATAAATGATTAAGAAAATTTTCCAGTGGTGGTGAATAGTATTTAGAGAATTAAATTGGCTAAAGGGCTGGAAAGGGCCTAGATGAGTTCTATAGAATGAATAGTAGGTGACAGTTTCTTCTAGGAAGTGACATTTAAGCTGAGACCTGAATGATAGAAAGAAACCTACCATGTAAAGATAGGGACAGGGATTTCTACCAAGGAAAGAGACTGCACAGGTCCTAAGGCAGAAACGAGTTTGGGATATTCAAGTTACCTGAAGAAAGTTCTTGTGGCTGGAGGATAGTTGGTGGGCAGAGGGACAGGAATAGTAGGAGGAAAGGTAGGCAGGGAGCCTTGCAGGCTGCAGCAGGGGGTTGGAACTGTATCCCAAAGGCAACAGGCAGCCATTGGAGTGCTTTAAAAGGGGTTGGAGTGTAGCATAGGTGATGAATAGGATGCACTTTAATTGGCAAGCTTTAATTTCTGACTGCTCCTAGTTGGAGAGTCAGAGAAATGTCTCCTGAACTAGAATCCCCTTTCCACCAACGATCATCTTGCTTTCTGGTAAAGAGTAAAAGATACCAGGAGAAATATTCTACTAAACATGGATGAAAGGAAGCATCAGGATATTCATATCTAGCCTCTGGACCAAACACTTCATATTCAGCTCACACACACAGGGCCATCCTATTCCTCCTTATTATCAACACGTAGTTCTGACACCAATAAGTCACCTGATGTCTCAGTTCTCTTTGCTCTGATCTAAGGCATGTTGATACACTCTTGGGACATTAGCAATAAGATATGCTCCCCCTTCTGATCATATTTATCTCTTTACCTATAAATCCTTTCCCTGACCCTACAGAGCTCTTTCTCTCTCTTGTTGCAGGTGGTAACTGAAATGCTGCTTCCCAGCATAGCCTTCCATTACTACTCTACTTAGAACTGCAACACCAACCTCTCCATGCTGCCTCTGTTACATTCTCTGTAGCACTTACCATCTTCTAGCCAACTGTTTTAAACATGTGTCTTTATTTCCTATATTCTTCTCTTTGATATCTGGGGTTCTGTTGTTCCTAGAGGGGTAGTCCCACCCAGGGTTACCTAATACCTAGAGATACATCACACTTTTCATATGTAAACCCACCAAGCCAGAGCCCCTACCTTACCCCCAAACCACTTATCAGGTTTTCACTTTTGGGGCCAATATCTACTTGCCCTAATCACCCCAAGGCCAGGTACCAAACAATTAGAGACAGGCCCTTATACTCCAAAGCCCTCTGAAATTATTCAAATTAGCCAATTATAAACCTGCTTACACTGCCTCACCTCTTAAAAGACTAGAGTCCACTAGTTCCTTTACTCTTTCTGCCTACACCCAACCTCAGTGGTTTCTTCTGTGGTCTATGTGATGCCCTTTCCTCCTGGGGAACTGTGAGCAATAAATTATCTTTTCAATGGCAATCATCTCTTGATTTTTTGGCATTATCAAATCTAAAAATTTTCTGTTAATATACTATGTTTTAAAATACCTACTATAAAGTTTAGTATTTGTTTCTCCTACTTTCCTTAATAAAATGTCAGTTCATGGAGGGCAGAGACTGTTTTTGCTCATTTTTGTTCACTTTTAGGCTTCTAATACCTTTAGTTCTATGATTGACACAGAACTAAACACTCAAGGAACATGTATTGGGAAAAAATATTTCATAGCAAGTGCTCAGTAAATATGTCCTAAATATTAAATGAATAAAAAGGTGCCTGTAGAGCTGGCAGGTTCGAACTCAGCCCAGGCCAGCTAAAACAACAATGACAACTACAACAACAACAAAAAAATTGCCAGGTGTTGTGGCAGGTGCCTGTAGTCCCAGCTACTTGGGAGGCTGAGGCAAGAGAATTGCTTAAGTCCAAGAGTTGGAGATTGCTGTGAGCTATGACGCCACAGCACTCTACCAAGGGTGAAATAGTGAGACTCTGTCTTAAAAAAAAAAAAAAAAAAAAAGGATATCAAGGTGTCTGTTCACATGTGCTCAGAAGGGTATGGAAATCAAACGGTAGAGTGAGGCGACCTCGGGATTTGAGTTCCACTTCCACCTCTTGACCTTTCTGAATCTCAGTTTACTTATCCATTAAAGGAGGATAACTACCACCCATCTTTGAGATAACAATATTTACATAAAGCAACAGTGAAAGGTTATTACATGATAAAAACAGCAATAATAATGACTAATGAATAACAATAAACAGTACTATGTTGTAACACAGCAATGCCCGCAGGGCCTCAGGCTCGCAAGATACCCAGCCCTACCCTCAGCATCAGACTGCAGTGCTTTGAGTCATCCACTGGAAAGGCCTCCCACTCTCATTTTCCTTCCTAGGACAGCACAGCAAGGGAGAATGTACATCCTTCCTCCAAGTATTTGCTAACCTGTATTTCCTTTTATAACCTGCTGCTCCGCCTTTGTCCCAAATGCAGATGCAGCCTACCAATGAGTGCAGACACACATTATACTCACAGGCGTGTACAGGTGCGAACACAGGAGTTGCATGACATACTTAGGACTGGTTCAGAGACCCCAGAATTATCAGGCTCCTATGAAAGAGGGGATTTATCTGGTTTCTAACATTTCCCCTCATTTCTTATTCCAAAGATAAGAAGTACTTCTAAGTATAATTAAAATTCTTAGGTGAATGGCTTGACGCCTGTGGCTCAGCAGGCTAAGGCGCCAGCCACGTACACCTGAGCTGGCGGGTTCGAATCCAGCCTGGACCCACCAATCAACAATGACGGCTGCAACCAGAAAATGGCCAGGCGTTGTGGCGGGCACCTGTAGTCCCAGCTACTTGGGAGGTGGAGGCAGGAGACTCGCTTGAGCCCAGAAATTGGTGGTTGCTGTGAGCTGTGATGCCACGGCACTCTATCCAGGGTGACAGCTTGAGGCTCTGTCTCAAAAAAAAAAAGATGTGTCTCTGGACTTGGCTCAGGCTGTAGGTTGAAGGTCTGTGACCTCTGCGTATGCAAAATACTACAAAACTGAGTGGGAAACATTTCCTGGGCAGTATTGGGGTAGGTGATGTGAGAAAGGAACAAGGTTGTGGTGGTGCCGGCACAGATGGATTCTTCCCTGTAGCTCAAAGGAGTAAGGCCCCAGCCCCATATGCCGGAGGTGGCGGGTTCAAACCCAGCCCTGGCCAAAGTCAGAAAAAAAATAAATAGGGCGGCGCCTGTGGCTCAGTCAGTAAGGCACTGGCCCCATATACTGAGGGTGACAGGTTCAAACCCAGCCCCAGCTGAACTGCAACAAAAAAATAGCCGAGCGTTGTGGTGGGCACCTGTGGTCCCAGCTACTGGGAAGGCTGAGGCAAGAGAATCTCCTAAGCCCAGGAGCTGGAGGTTGCTGTGAGCTGTGACTCCACAGCACTCTACCGAGGGTGACAAAGTGAGACTCTGTCTCTACAAAAATAAATAAATAAATGCCTTTTCCCAGGTTGCCAACTTCTTCATAAGGCTCTCATGGTGCCTAGAGCAGGTTGAGCACTGGTTATAAACCACCCTGGCAGTGCTTTTGTGTGTAACCTTCCATCAGATGTTATCAATGGGGCTCTTTCTTAAGGAGGATGCTCCTGCCTGCCTGCAGCCCTGTTTTAACCTCCTCCGACCCCTCTGCACCCTATCCACTGCTCTGCGGCGCTCCTTGGGGCTTGGCTAGTTCTGGGGCTGAGGGCAGGTAGAATATCTCAGAAACTTGATCAGACAAAACTCTTTATTTTGCTGTGCCTAAGGAGAAAGATCTGGAAAATGCACAGTTGGTTGTCCAAAAAGGAAATTGGATGTCTTTGCATAATTGTTAAAACTACAACTGGGGCATTTTCTCTGCTTGTGGCGTGTGAGGTTGGATTCCATACTTAGCCTCTGGGGGGACAGTCTGTCTGTTGGTTGGTGCTGCCCGACTTCTGGATCCCTTTGGGAAGGGCTCCAATTTCTGCTGCCTTTTATGGGCTTTTTTCTCTGTTTAAAGCTAAGACTTAGTCATATGGGGCCCCTGTTTGTCTTATATTTAATAGGAGTTTTGTTGCTGAAAATACTTTTGCATCTGTCTACTAGATAGAGGATGCTCCCTGCCTGTCCCTCCTTGCTTCCTCCTTCCTTCCTGAGATGGTGACTCTGTCTCCTCTATGTGTGAATCTGGGACAGTTGGGGCCAACTCTTCATTTCTCAGGAATTGGAGAATTTTATATACTATCCATGCTCCAGTCTTGCCATTTAAGGGCAAATACTGTTTTATTCTCTGGCCAGAGGCCTGAGAAGTGCTGTAAATGTAATTCCATGCACTTTGGGCTTGGGTAGTTGGGGGCAGCATGGCTTGGGCTCTGTGTCTGCATCTTTATGTTCTGACTCGGAGTCAGGGGCGTGAACAGGACAGAGCTGGCAGTGGGCACGTCAGACAGTGGTTTGCATCACAGCCACAAGCTGGCGGTTCTTTTCTTTTAGAATCCTTGAAAAAGAAAACAAAGCTAGCAAATCTGAAACGGTTGAGAATCATTTTCTACATTTTCCTTATGGACGTGGTTAAATGAGGATATTGTCTATCAGAGGAACTTAGAAAGCCACAGGCCAGCCTCCCACATTGAGGCCTGCCAGTGCTGTGTAGGTGAGGGCCCAGGGTGGTTTCACACGGACCTGGGCTGAGACCTCATTGTGTTTGCAGGTCCAGCCCTGCTGGGGATCTTCCTTCATCACACAGATTTCAGGAAGAGCTTGACTGTGGCCCAGGGCACCATGAAGATCGAATTGCTGCCTGCCCTGACGGACAACTACATGTACCTGATCATTGATGAGGACACCAAGGAGGCTGCCATCGTGGACCCTGTGCAGCCCCAGAAGGTCTGGGCGGCTCTGCCTGCCGCTTCCTGCCCTCGTCACCAGCACACGTCTTCTCTGCCATGGGTTTCATAACTGCAGTGTCCTTACAGCTTTGCTCAAGCTAAATGCAAATTAGCACACATCGTTTTTAAAAAACAAACTAGTGTCCAGCTACTCTGTTAAAGGGGGCAGCAAGAGGTGTGGAGACCAAAGGCTACCACAGGGAGAGAAAAGCGCTCCATCTTTAAAATCCCTGGGTGTGGGGCCCGGTGCGGTGCTCACACCTATAATCCTAGAATTCTGGGAGGCCAAGGCAGGCAGATGCTTGAGCTCAGGAGTTTGAGACCAGCCTCAGCAAGAGCAAGACCCCATCTCTAAAAAATAACTGGGCGTTGTGGCAGGTGCCTATAGTCCCAGCTACTTGGGAGGCTGAGGCAAAGTTGCTGTGAGCTATGACACTAGAGCACTCTACTGAGGGTGACAAAGTGAGATCCTATCTCAAAAATAATAAGAGGGAGGCACCTGTGGCTCAGTCGGTAGGGCGCCGATCCCACATACTGAGGGATAGTGGGTTCAAACCCGGCCCCGGCCAAACTGCAACAAAAAAATAGCCAGGCATTGTGGAGGACACCTGTGGTCCCAGCTACTTGGGAGGCTGAGGCAAGAGAATCACCTAAGCCCAAGAGCTGGAGGTTGCTGTGAGCTGTGATGCCACGGCATAGTGAGACTCTCTTAATAAATAAATAAATAAATGAACTGCATTTCTAAAATCCCTGGGTGTGGAAATGTGCACACCCACCTGTGGATGGGGCTCTTCCTTGATGCTTTTTGCTTCCCCTCCCCCGCTGCTCCTGGGGTGGTGGCCTCAGAGCTGGAGGAGTTTGGAGAGGTGGGTAGGACTGGGGAGCCACCAGGGTGAGGACAGGAGTCCTGGATTCCTGCAGGCAGCCCCCTTGGGTGGTGAACCAGGCCTGGGAGTGTGACACCTAACCAGCCTGTGTCCTGCCTCCTCTGTGGCTGCAGGTTGTGGACACAGTGAAGAAGCACGGTGTGAAGCTGACCACAGTGCTTACCACCCACCACCACTGGTAAGTGCTGGGCGCTGTCCACTCTCTGGTGCTGGAGGGTGCCCATGGGCGGGGCCTGTCACTGCTTGTACAATGAGGGGCTCAGAGCCATGGAGGCCTTTCTGTCCCCACAGCTGCATCTCCACTGAGGGACAGGGCCACACTGGAAATCTAAGGAAGTTTCCCGGGCTGTAGCCTCTTCCCTGTGGGCCTGGCCTGCTGTGTGAGGGCAAGGCCATTGGAGCCTCCCCAGAGTCCTGCACACCATGTGCGTGTGCACCTGGACATTGTCCATTAGATATTATAAGTTGCCATATTTGGAGAGATTGTTGTTTTTTTGTGTGTGTTTGTTTTTTAGTACTTGAAAGCTGAAGGATAAGTAAGGCGCTGGGTTTGGGCTTTAGGGTGAGAGCTTGCCTGCCCAAGGCCCTTCTTTGGCTTTTTGAAATCTTGAGGCTCTTCAAACCTGGAAAAAAAAAATGTTTGCTTTTAATTTTCTCTGCCAGGTAAGTCCTTGAGAGCAGGCAGCACCCTACCCTTATCTTTCCCTGTGAGCATCGCTGTGGCCCCAGCCAGCATGTTCTTCCATCTTGCCTCTCTTTGGGGCGTCAGGAGGTGACCTGGCTGTGGTTCGGTGGTAAGATTCTGGTTGATGCAAACAAATAGCACAACTCAGGCACGGAGCATTCTCGGCTCCTGTAGCCAGGCTCCGACTGAGTGGCACTAAGTGGCAGTGCAGGGGACCCTGAGTGTTGGGGACAGAGCCTGCAACCTCGCTCTTGGCCTGCGTGGTTGCGTGAAGCTGTGCACTGGGCTGATCTGTCTCTGTGTCACAGTTGTCACTCTGCTATGCTGAGTCGTCCCTGCCCTGGATGCCTCTGACACTTTTATGCTTTTGGTTTTTGCCGGCACCACCTCATGTTCATGCGGGGAAGTACAGCCCGAGACCGAGTCCTAGGTTGTGCTTTAGGATTTGGCTTGTGCCACACTCGCTCGAGGAGAAACTGAATGATGGCTCACTTGTCACATGGCCCTGCTTCTTTGGCCGCCTCTGCCTAGTGTGGCATCTTCCTGGAGGGCGGAGGGCCTGGGCAGCACCACTGCTGCCCAGTGTCTCTCCCTATCTCGGGGCCCAGCTGTGCTGAAGTGGGTGGTTCCGGGCTGGCCACTGGAGCCCTTAGGGGTGTGGTCGCTGAGCCGCACATAGGTAGACTTGGCACGAGGCAGGCACTGAAGCTGAACCTGCAGGAGGCAGGTGCTCCTGGGCCTCACACCTGAGATGAAGCCTGGTCTGCAGGCTTGGGACACTCAGCCTCGCCAGGCAGGACTGGCCCGGCTGGAGATGGGGAGGTGCTAGCCCTTTCTCAAGTGCACAGGCCAGACGGTGGCCTGTGTGAGGAGGCGCTGGTGTCAGGCTTTGCGGGGGGGCTGGCTTTGTTCTAGGAGCTCCCAGGTGATTCTTGATTCCCAAACTTCACAGCTAGCTGATATGCCAGAGCATGGGTCCCAAACTGGGCTTATATCAGGTCACCTGGGGCACTTTCAAAACTCCACCAGGACGCATCAGGATGGGGTGGAGTCGGGTGGTCGTTTTTAGAGATCTCCAGGTGGTTCCCTTGTGCCCCACAGCTGGGGAACCATGGGCCTTGGAATCACCCAGGCGTTTGTGATGTAGTTCCAAGGGGCACAGAGATGCTTGCTTGGGAACCTGGTGTCTGAGAACATTGTTACCAGTGGAACCAAAGGACAGACAAAAGCCAGGTCCCTGTGTGGGCAGACGTGCATTCTCAGAAGTAGAAACCCTGTGGGCAACATCAGTGGTCTGGGCATCTCAGCAGGTGGCCCCAAGTCTCCTGTTTGACTTTCAGGGACCATGCTGGTGGCAACGAGAAGCTGATCAAGCTGGTGCCAGGACTGAAAGTGTACGGGGGTGACGAACGCATCGGGGCTCTAACCCACAGAGTCACTCACCTGTCCACGCTGCAGGTGCGGAGGGGCGGTGCGGAACGCGCCAGTGTGACCTTGAGCACAGTTTGGAGGGAGCGTGTAGTGGGAACCCCCTTCTGCTTGCTGCTATCCCCTCCCTGACCCTGGGGCGGCCTGGACATTGGGCCTGGAGAGGACAAGATCAACATGCAGGGCCAGGGCCAGGTGTGGGGCCAGGGGGCTCTGAGATAGTGGGGAGTTAGTCTGTGCAGGAGGTGCTCCTACGTCAGGCCTCACCTTCTAGATGTGCAGATGTGAGGCCACACGGAGACACAGAGGGAGTATTTGGGGTGATTTCTCAGGATGTTTGTTGAAAGAGTGGACCTCTGTGTGGGAAGAGACTGCAAGAGTGTTCATTGCATGCTGTCAGCTTTGTAGGTGTGAGCGTTTTTGAAGTAAAGAATTGGGGTTGGGGGGGGAGTTAATGTAATGAAGAATAATAAAATACATGTATTTAAAAAAAAAAAAAAAAAAAAAAAAAAAGAATTGAGCAGGGCCGCACCTGTGGCTCGAGGAGTAGGGCGCCAGCCCGGACCAAAAACTGCAACAACAGCAAAAAAGAATTGAGCAGGTGGGGACAGGAAAGAAAGTGAACAAAAAGGCCAAGTACCCAAGAAGGAAAACATCTTCTAGTAAGATACCTGGTTTAGGCTGAGTATGATAGCTCACTCCTATAACCCCAGCACTCTGGGAGGCCAAGGCAGGTGGATTGCTTGAGCTCAGGAGTTCAGACCAGCCTGAGCAAGAGCGAGACCCCATCTCTACTAAAAATAGAAAACCTAGCCAGATGTTGTGGTGGGCTCCTGTAGTCCCCCAAGAGTTTAAGGTTGCTGTGAGCTGTGATGCTGCGGCACCATAGGCTGGGCACGGAATGAGACTCTGTCTCAAAAAAAAAAAAAAAGGAAAAGATACCGAGTTTAGATTCAGCCCAGTTCCAAAGGAGAAAATAGAACAAGCCCCTTTGGTTTTTCGGGCAGGCGTTGCCCAGAGAGGCGGGAGGGATCCCTGAGGTTGGAGGGCTCCGACCCCCCTTCAAGAATATTCCAGTGGCATCTGCCTGGCATGGGGTCTGACGGAGCCTGGGTGCACTGGGAAGACATCAGTGGTCCCAGAGGGCTTCGGGGGCCCATGGCCACTGCCCGCTTTATTTCAGGTGGGGTCCCTCAATGTCAAGTGCTTGTTGACACCATGCCACACTTCAGGACATGTCTGCTACTTTGTGAGCAAGCCTGGTGTTTCTGAGTCCCCTGCCGTGTTCACAGGTGAGTGTGCAGGTGTAGGTGGGGGCCAGATGTTTTGTGCAAAAGCATCGCGTGTCTTTGAAAACGCCTGCGCGGAGAAGCAGGGCATTTCCTTCTGGTGGATTGAAAGGCCTGCTGTCTTCGCTTTCTTCCTAAGTCCTTGAGGAGGACCACAGCCCTGGGTACAGCCTGGGCTGGCCCTTTTCCTGCACTTTGATGGGCTGCTGTGCCCAGTCACTGCTGTTAGGTGCCTGGGTGCCAGGCCTCCCTGAGTGCCTGAGTAGGTGCCCAGCCCAGTGGCCTCCAGCACAGACAGAGGGTGTGGCCCTAGGGCCCAGAGCAGGGCTTGGGCTCATCCCTGCATCCTCATGAAGAGGCAGCAGTCAGCCCAGTGCCTGGTCAGGGTGCCTCCATGGTGACCATGACACTCAGAGGTGGGAGGGTTCCAGTGAGTCCTGGAGCAGCCCAGGTGGTGCTGGTCCCTGGGGTGTGCAGGGTCTGGCAGTATGTCGTCAGCTCAGTAGTCCTGTGTGGTAAGGCTGAGGTGCTTTTCTTCTTTTGAGAGAAAATGAAAGGGTATCAATGCTCAGCAGGAACAACTGGCTTCCAGTGACAGTGGACGTGTGACCAGGAGGGGCCGAGAGCCCTGCCTGGCCAGGCCCCCTCGACTCCTAACTTTTTTAGTGAATGTACCTTTTAAGTTCTGAATCTTTCAGAGATTTAAATTATAGTCATGATATTGTAACTACAGTGGAAGTTAGTTTAAAAAGACTGGTCATGGGGGCGGCACCTGTGGCTCAAAGGAGTAAGGTGCCAGCCCCATATGCCAGAGGTGGCGGATTCAAACCCAGCCCCGGCCAAAAACCACCAAAAAAAAAAAAAGACTGGTCATGGTCGAGCATGAGGGCTTGGTGGCTCACACCTGTAATCCCAGCACTCTGGGAGCCTGAGGCAGGTGGATTGCTTGAGGTTAGCAGTTTGAGACCAGCGTGAGCAAGAACAAGACCCTATCTCTACTAAAAAACTCTTTTAAAAAGAAAACTGGCTATGGCCGGGTGCTGTGGCTCAGGCCTGTAATCCTAGCATTCTGGAAGGCCGAGGCAGGTAGATTGCCTTAGCTGAGGAGTTCAAGACCAGCCTGAGCAAGAGCACGTCTCTTTAAAAAAAAAAAAAACATAGGCTCGGCGCCTGTGGCTCAACGGGCTAAGGTGCCAGCCATGTACACCTGAGCTGGCGGGTTCGAATCCAGCCCGGGCCCGCCAAACAACAATGATGGTTGCAACCAAAAAATGGCCGGGCGTTGTGGCGGGTTCCTGTAGTCCCAGCTACTTGGGAGGCGGAGGCGGAGGCAGGAGACTCGCTTGAGCCCAGAAATTAGAGGTTGCTGTGAGCTGTGATGCCACCACACTCTACCCAGGGTGACAGCTTGAGGCTCTGCCTCCAAAAAAAAAAAAAAAATAGCCAGATGTTGTGGCAGGCGCCTGTAGTCCCAGCTACTTGGGAGGCTGAGGCAAGAGGATTGCTTCAGCCCAAGAGTTTGAGGTTGCTGTGAGCTATGATGCCATGGTACTCTACTGAGGGCAACAAAGTAAGACTTTTTGTTCAAAAAAAAAAAAAAAAAGACTGTCCCGGAGCAGTGGCAGGTCCCTGCTGCACTAGCAAGTGTGGGCTCTGAGCTGGGCTCCTGTGCCTATTTGCCATCATAGCTTGAAATAGGGGAGCTCTTGTGTGTGAGGGCAGGTGACGATGCCTTCTCACAGGCCATCAGAGACACTGTGGGGTCTGGGAAGAGGCCTGCCTAGCACACCCCTGCCTCTTGGCCATGACAGAGGAGGGTCCAGGCCTAGCTGTGGGGTCCTGGAGGATGAAAGTGGGACAGCCTTCGGTGCACGCAGGGGACAAGGCCCTGTTCTCTGGGTTGACCACGTGTGGTGGTTAGTGAGCCCTGGGACAAACATCAAGCAGGAGGACAGAGTGCAGCGTGCTGCGGCCGGGGCGGTGTTAGGCGTGGGGATGCTGCCTCCAGGGCGGAGATGGGAGGTGTAAACTGTGACATCTTGGTCACAGATGGTTGCTGGGGACAAGGGCAGGGGAGGGTGGGGATTTCAGGGGGAGCTGGGCTTGGGGACTGGGAAAGTAAGTGGGGAGCCATCAGGGTGACTTGGGTTTGGGGTCTGAATAGCCCTGTGTACTGGAACTTGAGAGGAAGCTGTGGGGGTAACAGATCATCTTCTGGCTGTGCTGAGGGGAGAGAAGCTACAGGTTGGGGTCCCTAGCTCCTGCCTGTCATTCTGTATTCCAGGGGACACCTTGTTTGTGGCTGGCTGTGGAAAGTTCTACGAAGGGACGGCAGAAGAGATGTACAAAGCTCTGCTTGAGATCTTGGGCCGGCTCCCTCCAGACACGGTAGGCAGTGCCTCCCCGAGGGGTGGGCCCCACATTCCATCTCACAACGGGTGGCCACTGGCTGAACACAGCCCTATAGGAACCTGGGTTGGGACGAGGACATGGCCTGGCCCAGAGGTCCCAGGGCCCTTGCTGAGATGCCGCTGGGGCAAGGGATTGGCTTTCAGAGCTCACGTGTTGTTCTTTCCTCAGAAAGTCTACTGTGGCCACGAGTATACCATCAACAACCTCAAGTTCGCACGCCACGTGGAGCCCAACAACATGGCCATTCAGGAGAAGTTGGCCTGGGCCAAGGTGAGCAGGCAGACCAGGCATGCAGTGTCCTGTGGGGTCTGTTAGAGGGTCCCGGTCACTGGCACACACAGGGCTGTCTGCAGAGAGGGTAGGAGCTTAGTGCCTCCGAGCATGGGAGCAAGTTTGGGCTTTAGGCCAACTTCATTGGCTCGAGGATCCCTTGGGCGTCTTGTCGAGACCATTCTGCCTCAGGGGTCCTGGCAGGCCTCAGACTTTGCCTTTTTCAACATGTGCCCAGGCAAGGCCCAAACTGCAGTTTCCACCCTATTTCCTGTGTTCCATGCGGCTGTGTGGCTCTGCCAGCCACATCCTTTTTAGGAAAATGGCCTCTGCCTGTTCTTCAGACCTGTGGGACGTGGCCCATCGGTCTCCTTGTCTAAAAGACACTATCAGCAACAGCCCCACACATGCCTCTGGGCCCAGGGCAGGGCAGCTGGGCCAGGGACTTTGGGGGCAGGGGGCTCTCTGGGCCCTAAGGTCCGCTTCCCTTTCTTTCACTGATAAACGGCAAAGGGCAGAAGCCCCGGCCTGGGCAGCATCGGGTGTGGGCTCCTTTCTCCTGAGTTTGGTAGTGATGCTGCCTGATGCAAGTTTGTTTTGTTTTTTAATAAATCACTTTTTTTTGTCAATCATCTTTTCCAACTGTGCATATAGTAATACTTTATAGAATATAAACTCATATTGTACACATACCGTTTTGTGACTTCCTTTTCAGTTTTCTGCTTTCTAATAACTGAACTTTGAGGATAATTTCCCAACAGTAAAACATTCCTGTTGTGAGTGGCCAGTACGAGGCTGGACGAGTTCTGACAGTGGGCCCCACATGAGCCTCACGCAGCACCCCACCCAGCGGCTGACTGCCCTCTCCCATGGAGGACGCTAGAGCTTCACATAGACAGAGTCCTGGAACTCGGTTGTATCTGGCTGTTTTGCTCAGCATGTTTCTGAGCTTCACCCCAATGGGTTTTGTTCAGGTAGACTCCTTGCGTGGACACATCCATCTGCAGTAGGCATTGGGTTGTTTCTAGTTCTTTGCTATTATGAATAAAGTTGCTCTGAACATTGGTGTTCAGGTTTTTCTTGGCAGTTTTTGGCCCTGGCTGGGTTTGAACTCGCCACCTCTGGCATATGGGGCCGGTGCCCTACTCCTTTGAGCCACAGGAGCCGCCGGTGTTCAGGTTTTTTGGGAACACATTTATTGCTTTCGGTACATAACTTAGGAGTGGAGCTGCTGCCCCATGTGGTTAAACGTGTGTTTAAGAAACAGCCAGTTTTCCAGGCAGCGCCTGTGGAGCAGTGAGTAGAGCGCTAGCCCCATATACCGAAGGTGGTGGGTTCTAACCTGGCCCCAGCCAGACTGCAACAGCAATGAAAAAATGGCCAGGCAGCTACTTGGGAGAATGAGGCAGAAGAATCGCCTAAGCCTAAGAGACTGAGGGTGACAAAGTAAAAAAAACAAACAAGAAACAGCCAATTTTCCAAAGTGGCCATACCGTTTCCTTCCCACTGTCAATGCATCCGAGTTGCAGCTGCTGTGAGCACTACTGTGACTTGGCATTGTGGGTCCTTATTAGTTTTTGCTACTCTCAGAGGTGGGTGCTGGTATCTCATTGTGCTTTTAAAATTTGGATCTCCCCATGACTAAAATGGGGTTGGTCATCTTTTTCTGTGCTTAGCGGCCTTTTGTATGCCACCTCTTGTGAAATCTATGTTCAAATCTTTTGTCCATTTTAAATATTGGGTTTCTGGCTTGTTAGCGAGAAGAGTTCCTCTTGTAACCTGGAAACAAGTCTTTGTTATATAGGTCTCAAATATCTCCTCCCAGTTTGTGACTTGCCTTTCCATTTTCTTCAGTGTTTTTTGGAAAGTAGAAGTCAATGCTTTGGGTAAAGTTCGGTGTTCAAATTTTTTCTCTTATTTTTTTTTTGTGTCCTATCTAAGAAATAGTTGCATTCCCCTAATTAGCAAAGACTTTCTCCTATGTGTCTTTCTTAGAAGCCTAAAGCTTTAAGAGTCTTCATGTTAAGAGGCTTAATATGAAGACTCTTAACATGAATATTTATATATTTTGTATATGTTTACATATATAATTTATATTTATATATGATTTATAGCATCCCTTTCAAATTAATCTTTGTGCATGTTCTAAGGGTAGAGGTTCACTTCCTTGCTTTTTTTTTCCCCCCGTTGAGACAGTCTTGCTCTGTTGCCCAGGCTAGAATACTATATAGAATGCTATAGTGTCATCATAGCTCACAGCAACTCAGCCTCCTGAGTAGCTGGGACTACAGGCGCCCACCACAATGCCTGGCTAATTTTTCTGTTATTAGTAGTGATGGGATCTCATTCTTCCTCAGGCTGGTCTCAAACTGCTGAGCTCAAGCAATCTACCACCTAGCATCCCAGAGTACTAGGATTACAGGCATGAGCCACCACACCCGGCCACACTTATTTGCATTTTGATGTCCACTTGCTCAGCACTCTTTGTTGGAAAGACTGTCCTTTCCTCATTGGGTTACCTTGGCACCTTTTTTGTTGGGAAAAAGTGGTCCCTGTATGCATTTTGCCATATATGCATGGCTGTGCAGCCAGACACCCTCCGTTCACGTTCTCGATCTGCGTGACTTAGCCTTGCATCAGAGCACACTGCCTCGATTACTGTAGCTTCGTGTTAAGTCTTAAAATCAGCTTGTATAAATTCTCTAAATTTATTCTTTTTCAAAACTGCTTTGGCTTGTCTAAGCTAGCTTTGGCATTTCCATTCTTAGAATTGTCTTGTTAATTTCTGTAACAAAGCCAGCTTGGCTGCCTGGGACGCTGTAACAGATCTGGAGAGAACAGAGATCTTCCCATTGGGTCTTAAACATGGCACTGCTTTCCACTTACTGAGGCATTAGTTTTCTCAGCAATGTTTTGTGATTTTCTGTGTTAAGGTCTTGCACATATTGTTAAATGTATTCTCAAGTACTTCAAGTTCTTGTATTTTATTGTGCTTATTAGTTGATAGTATTTAGAAATATAGCTGACATATATTTTAATTTCCTGGGTAAATGCCCTAGAGTAGAATGACTAGGTTGTATAGTATTTTTTTTTTTGAGACAGAGTCTCACTCAGTCACCCTGAGGTTGAGTGCTGTGATGTTATAGCTCACAGCAACTCAATCTCTTGGGCTGAAGTGATCCTCTTGCCTCAGCCTCCCAAGTAGCTGGGACTACAGGTGCCCGCCACAGTGCCCAGCTGTTTTTGGAGACAGAGTCTGGCTGTTGTTCAGGCTGGTCTCGAACTCCTGAGCTCAGGCAATCTGCCCGCCCTGGCTTCCCAGAGTCTTAGGATTACAGGCGTGAGCCACCGTGCCTGGCTACTTTTATTTTTTTAATATGTTTGACTTTTAAAGAAATGGCCACACTGTTTCCCTAAGTGATTGTATTATTTTACATTCTCACCAGAAAGGTGTGAGAGTTCTAGTTGCTTCATATCCTCTCAACACTTCATATTGTTAGCCTTTTAAAGTATATTCTGGATACAGGTCCTTTGTGAGATGTAGATACTATGAATGGTGCCTCCCATTCTGTGGCTTACCTTTTATTTTTTCGACCATGTCTTCTGAGGAACACACATTTTTAATTTTGATGAAGTCTAATATGTCTTGTATGATTCATGTGTTTTTGTCTCCTAAGAAATCTTTGCTTATCCTAAGGTCCACAAATCATCTCCTATGTTGTCTTTTGCAAGTTTTATAGTTTATCTTTTCAATTTAAATAAATATCCCCCTTCTCCATGTCTATTGGACCATAGTGATGCTCCCTCTTTGGCAGTTTGGGTTCTCTTTTGCTTTATTAGTCTTACCAATTTTGTTGATCTTTTAAAAGGACTTTTACCTTAATTTCCCTACCATCTGCTTTTCTATTCTACTGATTTCTGCTCTGTGTTAGTTTTGAGGATCATCAGAAGGTATTTTGAAATGTCGTATTGAAAAGATCCCAGATCGGCTCGGCGCCTGTGGCTCAACGGGCTAAGGCCCCAGCCACGTACACCTGAGCTGGCAGGTTCGATTCCAGCCTGGGCCCGCCAAACAACAATGACAGCTGCAACCAAAAATTGGCCAGGCATTGTGGCGGGCGCCTGTAGTCCCAGCTACTTGGGAGGCAGAGGCAGGAGAGAACACAAAGCACTTGAGCCCAGGAGTTGGAGGTTGCTGTGAGTTGTGATACCACAGCACTCTACCCAGGGTGACAGCTTGAGGCTCTGTCTCAAAAAAAAAAAAAAAAGAAAAGATCCCAGATCAAAGCTGCATCTTTCTTGCAGAGGAAGTACGATGGCGGGGAGCCCACGGTGCCGTCTACCCTTGCGGAGGAGTTCACCTACAACCCCTTCATGAGAGTAAGGTGAGGGTGGGAGCAGACATAGCCCCTGGAGTCCCTGCCTTTATGCACAGCAAAGCCATCTCCAAGGTCCTGACAAACTCTAACAAGTGTAACTGGGGCCTCGGGCCACCTTTCATAGAGGGGACACTTTTCTTATTGCGTTGGGAAGGATGTAGGTCCAGTGGGACCCTGGAGGCCCAGACCCCGGCAGAGGTGGAGCTGCTGCCTTGGGGAGCCCTGGGGTCTGCCTGACCTCGGGGCTGCTTCAAGCTCTGGTTCATCCAGCTGGGTCTCCCACGCAGAGACACCCCAAGCTGCCCAGGCTGTCACTGCTTGCTGTGTGAGAACGTCCCGTCCCGGTGGGCCCTGTGTGTGCTGCTCTGGGCCTGCAGCCTGGTGTTTGCCTCTCAGGGAGAAGACAGTGCAGCAGCATGCGGGTGAGACGGACCCTGTGACCACTCTGAGGGTCATCCGCAAGGAGAAGGACCTGTTCAAGATGCCCCAGGACTGAGGGGGCTGTGGGGCCCACGGTGGCTTTTGCCTTCATAAGTGTTTGGGGATTAGGATATTTTAGATAATTAATTTTCCTGCTAGTCATACTGGAAATGCAGTCTTGGTTTAATTTTAAATTAATTTCAGAGCTCTTTGCTTGTGTTATCAAATGTTCTAACGCATATTTATAAGATAAGAAATTTAAAAAGTATTTATTCCCAAACCTGCCCCCTGCAGACTCTGTGTATTATCTCTGAGCCCCTTGGTGGGGTCTCTGTGGGTTGCCTGAGCCATGACAAGAGCTACCTGTACTTCCCTTTCCAGCTGCTACAATCAGGCCCTGACACTGCAGGAGAAGGTATACCAGGTGCCGCCCTGGGGTCCTTCCTCTGGCCTTCCTGTAGTCCAGAGGCATAACACAAACTCATTTCTCTGCTGCCATGGAATAAATGGACTCGGTCCCAGCGTGGGCCAGTCTTTAGCACTGGCCTGGGTGGTTGGGGAGATTAGTGGTTTGGAGATAGCACTTGGCATTTCTGTGCACAAGCTGGGTTGGAGGCCTTGTCCTAAGCCCTCTGGCCACCATGGTTGTGTGTCTGCGACTGGGTGCTGTCTCCCATCCCAATCTCCCAGCGTGGGGCAGGGCAGAGGCTGAGAAAGCTGCCCCTGCCTGGCAGGAGCCTCTGGCGTGTGGCCGCACCACGCCTTCCCTGTGGCCTCTTAGAGCTCTGTGGTCACTCCCATGGCCTGTCTGTCCCTGCAAAACCTGTTCTTGTGGGCTGTCCTGGGAAGTCCCTGGGGATGTCCTAGTACCCAGGTCTTGTTAGAAGGTCTAATGGAGCATTGCAGGACTCTGCCCATGGTGGCAAGCAGTGTTCTTGCTGTGGCCTTGGCTGGGTGCTAACATGACTGTGTTTGTGGCCCCTGCACTTGGCCTGATGCCCACACGCCCCTGGCAGGGAGGGGAGGCAGGTCCTGTAGTCTCCAGCCAGCCACCCTCCCTGCCTCGGCTGGCATTTGCTCTGTCTAGTCTGGGATCCCAGCAGAATCAGGGAGAGGGGACAGGCCTGCATCCGGCCTGGACCCTGGGCTCCAGGGGGACCTAGTGTCTGGGAGGACAGGAAGCAGCGGTCCCAGAGCAGCCCCCAGGTGGGGGCAGGGCCTGTGTATGGGGAGGGTGCTGGTCTGTGGCTCACCTACGGGTCCTTTGACCTGTGATGAAAGTGCCACGGGGCACTTGGCTGCCATGGCTATCATCGCTGCCGCCTCCTCTCCGTTAACCTCAGATGCTGAAGCATGGTTGCTCTGCGCCATAGCCCAGACATCTCAGGGCTATAGGCCGTTTGTCCCTGTCCTTGGCTGCATGGGGCCTGGGTCACTGGGTGCACTGCTGTGTAAGAACCGCACAACACATTCTCCCATAAAGACTATGATGTTATAGGTGGAGCCAAACCTCCGGGCACCAGCCACCCCAGCAGTGCCGTGGGAGGGGCCTGGTGCAACGCTGGAGAGGAGCACACCCCCTGAGGAACCTCTTCTGGTTCCTGCTGCGATTCTTGTGCTAGGTGTGCACACAGGCCAGGCTCCCGGCTCAGGTGCAGCGCACTGGAAGTCTGCAAGTAAAGAGTAGGGACAAGCTGCAGTAAGGTGACTGCCCACGGGACTGACAGACACAAGGACCTTGGCCTGCTGTACTGATACACACGGGTGGTGTCTGTCCGGTCTATGAAAGTTAGGTCAGCTTAAGGAGGTGGTCAGTGAGGGAGGGATCAGCCATGAATCTGCTGTATTTAGCGATTATATGGGACATAAACACTGTACCCCACTGCCCAGCACTGGGGCTGGTCCAGAGGACGCCGCATAGCCTGTCCCTCCCCCGGGGAAACCCGTGTCTCCTGAATCCTGGTAGTGTCACCGGCCCCCCATGCGTCTGCTCAGGCACGGTAGCTGGCCAGGTGGCCTGGCACCTGCAAGGGGGTGCGGCCCAGTGCTGCTGCCGCCTTACCCAGCATCAGACGCGCGCTGGTCCCATCCTCTGCTCCTTTCGTGTCATGGTTTCGCTGCAAGTGGGGAAGGGTCTCCCAACAGTTTATGATCAGAGTTGGAACTGCTGGTTCCACAGAGCACAGACAAGTACGCGTCAACTTTGGCCGTTCGGTTGGACTAAATGAGCTGTTTTCCACTGGTGGGACATACGGTGCCTCGCTTCACACCCACACCAGCACTCGGTTCTGAGCTGGGTAGTTTTTGTTGATCTCAGGAGTGTGAAAAGGTATTTTAAGGAGGTTTCAATACACACCAGGTCACAAGGGCGGCCGAGTACTCCTGCGCATGCTCCCTGGCGGGGCTCCCCGCGCGCGCGTCACGTGCTCTTGTGCATATTTACATTTCCGCTTGTTGTGGCTGAGAGTTGAGTAGAAATTCCTGACTTAACATCAAATGCATCTTTTTTGTCCGTGATCATTTTCGTGTCATTTTTAACTCTTCCCTACCCTGATAAGCTCCGCGATGAAAACCCAGTAGAGTCTTGTGTTGCTTTTTGTGCCGAGGTCTCTAGCTCAGGTGATGTCCGTATGTCTGGTGACGATTCCTTTATTCCCACGTGGATGGACCCTAGTCCTCACTGTAGCTTCCGTGCGCACAGACCCTGTTCTCTTAGCTGATTTTCTATCACCAGGGACAGTGGCCCACCGTGTCCTTCAGTAGAGTCCCAGGATCTGGGCACTTTGCTCTTACATGTAAATATTGGAATATTTATGTCTGGGATTGACTGTGGTAAGATGGCGTTTTGCAGTGTGGAGTTTTAAATTATGCATGAGCTGTCCTTCCACACAGCAGTGCAGACTCACAGAGTAAGGGTGTCGCCCCCCCCCCACACCAGCCGCTAGGTCATGGTCCCGGGCCACCCTCACTTCTGACCAACTGGCTACAAATTCAAGGGTTCCACGACCCGTCAGACCCATGGGTTTGTGAACGGCCCACAGAACCCTGGTGAGTGCAGTACTTCTGACCTGTCACTGCAGGGACACAGCCGGGAGCAGCTCCCAACAGGGCTGTGGGGTGAGGTCCTGCCCATCAGCCCAGGGGGCATCAAGCCCCTGGCTCATCGTCCAGCCTGCACTGGGCTTCCACAACAGGGTGACTGAGGGAGCCACAGGGCACGAAGTCAGGCTGCTACCAGCTGCCTCAGCCCGAGGTCATTCTTCCTGGTGCCCAGCCTCATCTTGGCGGCCCAGATGTGGCCACCAGCTCAATAATAACAGCAGCTGAGAGAGAAATCCTGTGTTCAGCAGACAGCTTGTCTTCAGGTTTTGTTGATTTTTCTCCCTGACGATTGGTTCTTTAGGGACATGGGGTCCCTCCATGCTGACTTGTGATCTGTTACAGTATCATCTTTTAAATTATAACATGGGTCAGAAAATGTGACAAGGCGCAGTTAACTCTGCTTCTGACAGCCCTGGTCAACCTGCATCCCTCATGACTCACCTTAGTGGCCCTATTGCTGGAACTTCTCTCTCCCAGTGTTGATGGTGAGGTGATTGGGTGTGGTAGCTTTAATTCCTGACCTCATTGGCAAGTGACACTGTGTGGCAGGGGCTGAGGAGCTTTGGGCTTTAGCAATAGACAAACAGGACTCTCCACCTGTGAACAGCTCATCCTGGCAGAGCAGCAGACCCAGGGAGCCCCGTGGGCGACACAAGATAGAAAGGGGGGCAGGTGGCCTTTCCCCTGGGTGGGGAAACCTCTCTGAGTGAAAAGTGAGGGCTCGAGGCTGGAGAGGAGGCAACTGCAAGGCCCTGGGCAGGTCTGCGGAGAGGGAAGCAGCCAGGCTATGGCTGTGTCCTGAGACGCTCAGCACGGTGGCTGAGCAGGAAGCCAATTCCTGACACTTCCAGGATGTCTGATTGTGCATGTGGGGCAGCAGGACCCCTGGTGTTGGGGTGAGGCTGAGCCAAGTGCTCGGGGCTGGGATGGGTGAGAGGGGCACGGCTGGGGCAGGGGAGGTAAGCGTGAGCTGCGACTGCCTGCGGCTGCGTACTATGCCCATCCCCACCTGGGGCAGTCGTCAAGGGGTCCAGGCAGGAGGGCAACTAGAAGGGAAGCTAACCAAGTGTTTCCAGGGAAGTAGCCTGTCTCTAGAAAGGCTGGGGTGGCCCTGAGGGGCATCCACCTCACACGACCTGGCAGAGTTACCCAAGTAGGAGCTGAACTTAGCAGGCAGTTTTTCTGCACCTGTTAACTAGTCTTCTTTCATCTGGTGAAGCATATGAATAGATTCCTCTGATACTAAGTCATGTCACATTCTTGGGCTAAATCCACTTCATAAGTTCAGTTGCTAGACTCAGTTTGCTAATTCCTTTCTTGTACAATCCCTGTCTAGTTTTGGTATGTGGAATAATAAATAAAATGATTTCACATTGGCTTCTTTCCTTGGTGGTTTATAGAAAGTAATTTTAGTCTGTTCTGTGAGTCGGTGCAGGGCTTACCTATGAAACCATCCAAGCCTGGCATTTGTGGATACGTTTAAAACTAGTGATTGCATTTCTTTAGTGATGATGGGGCTGTGGCTTACCAAGTTTTCTTCTTTCCTACATTTTCAAGTCAGGTCTGTAATGTCAAGTCTGTGTCTCCAACCAGGGCACCTGGGTCCCCTCACACTCGGGGCTCTCATGCCAGGTTCTGTCTTCCTGCCCAGTATCCCCCTTAAGTGTCTGGTGTTCTCCCACACCACAGCTGTGTGGGACTGTGTGGGACTTTTGTTACTTTCCAGTTTTAGTTCTTCTCTGACTCATGGAAAGTGCTGAGCTGAACTGAAGTCACCCCCAAGGGCTGTTTACGTGACCCGTCCGAGTCCTGACTGCAGTGCCCGCTCCTCACACACAGGACCATTATGTTTAGAGAATGGGGCAGGTGGGGGCCCTGTCTCCCTGGCCCTTTTGCTGGTGCCACTGACCTTCTGCCCCTCCATGTGGTCCTGCTCCCTGGAGGCCACACGTGCATCCCAGGTCCACACTGCTTCTTCCAGATCATCAAGTAGGGCGCCGGCCCCATATACCAAGGGGGGCAGGTTCAAACCTGGCCTTGGCTTAACTGCAAAACAGAAAAATAGCCGGGCGTTGTGGCGGGCGCCTGTAGTCCCAGCTACTCAGGAGGCCGAGGCAAAAGAATCGCCTAAGCCCAGGAGTTGGAGGTTGCTGTGAGCTGTGATGCCACACACTCCACCGAGGGTGATAAAATGAAGACTCAGTCTCTACAAAAAAAAAAAAGAAAAGAAAAAAAGCTTTCCTGCAGAAGCCCAGGCCTCTGTGGCCCACCACCAGTGCACCTGTCAGAACCACAACCCACTCCTAGCCTCTTGGGGCAGGAAGGGGAGCCTGCTGCTGCAGGTGGGCCTGTGTGACCAGCAGCCATGTGGAATCTGCCCCCTGCTGCTGGAGGTGGGACCTCACGAGAAGTTTCTGGACCCCGGCCAGGAGGCAGGGCCAGGTGCAGGCTTTGGGGGTGAGTCCTGCTCCATCAGTTCCAAGAGCTGGTTGTTCAGAGCCAGGCACTGCCCCTGGCTTCCTCCCTGCCCTGTCCCCTGAGTGGCAGCAGTCTGTGGTCCTCACCAGGAGCAGAGGAGACGCCAGCACCTGCTGCTACCGCAGCCTGCAGAGCCAGGAGGCAAACACACCTCTGCCCTGGGGAAGACACAACACAAAACCCCGCAGATTAACGTCTGTCCTGAGCGTCGATGGACGTTACACACTGTGGCCACGTGAGACTTATCATAGGAATATAAGGTTGGTTAAACATCTAGAGACCAGTCAATGTAATGGGCCATGTTAACAAAACATACCCATGTGATCATCTCAGCAGATGCAGAAAAGCATCTGACAAAATTTAACACCTGTTCATGATAAAATCTCAACAAATTAGTAATAGAAAAGCGCTTTCTCAACCTGACAAGGGCATCTTTGTTAGTTTCTGACTGCTGCTATAATAAATCACCACCACCTTACTGATTGATTTTTATTTATTTATTTATTTTTTTATTCATTAATAGTTTATTTATCACTCATATTCATAGCTCAGGAACACGGGTCTGTGATAAACGTCTATATAAATCAGCCCAAAGAAATTCTTTATATTCCAAAATCACTTTACGCTCTGAAAGACACCAGCCTTCCTCATCTCCTCAAAATCTTTCATAGCATCATAATTTCTGTTGAAATCTGCATAGGCCTTCTTTCTTGGTTCAGCCACAGCAAACTTATAGAAAGCTGCAACCCCCAGGGATACAACAAATGCTCTAACAATATGAATCAGCAGGCACCTGGCCAAAAGGCCACACATCTGAGGTTTGGCCAAAGCCCTGGAAGCCATGGTAGCTACTGTCCTTGATGGGTATGCCAACCTCAACGTGTCCTTCCCGGCTGAGGGCCGCACCTACTGCCAAAACCCTCTCTCTTAAAATAAATTTAAAAAACAAATTACCAGGCACGAAAAGGAAAAAGATGAAATGACAGGGGTGATGGAATGAATAGCTATTGTAAGTATGTTCCATTTGCTTACAAAGGTAAGAGGCAACACAGTTCTGACAAGAGAAGTGGAAGCTATAAAACAGGCTCCCAAGGAAGGCCCAGAGATAAACAATAAAATGTCTAAGTTGAACAATTTATATTGGATGGGATTATCAACAGATTAAAGATGCAGAGCAACCTTTATAGTAAGAGTATGTTTAGCTTTGTAAGAAGTTGCTAAACTATTTTCCAAATTGACCCAACCACTTTGCATTCTCATTAGTCAAGGACAGTCATGGAAACTGTCCAAAATGAAGCACAGGGAGGAAAAGGGCAGGAACAACTGTGAAGCCCTGACATCTGCAACAACCAAGGAATATCACTCACATAGTATAACTGGGGTTCCAAGAAGGAAAGGAGAAGGAATAAACACAAATTTTATTGGAGGAACCAATGGCCAAAGCTATAAATGGACAGATCTAACAATCTCAGTGACGTCCCCATAGAATAAACCTCAAGAAAAACATGCAGAAGAACATCACAAATTGCTGGAAACCAGTGATAAAGATAAAATATTAATCATCCAGAGGACGGGGAAAACACGCTTGGAAACAAAGAGGACTGACAGGAAACTGCTCGTCAGAAATGAGCAAGCCAGCAGACAATGGAAAGCCATCTTTAAAGTGTTTTTTAAAAAGACTGTCAACATAGAATTATTTACCCAGTGAAAATGTCTTTCAAAAAATAAAGTTGAGGGCAGTGCCTGTGGCTCAAAAGAGTAGGGCGCCGGCCCCATATGTCGGAGGTGGCAAGTTCATACCCAGCCCAGGCCAAAAAAATAAAATAAAGTCAAAGCATAGACTTTTCAGCTGAACAAACAACGAGGAAATTTATTGCCAGCATATCTGTTCTACAAGGCATGTGCAAGGAAGCTCTGCAGGCAGAGAGAATGATCAGAGATGAGAATCTAGATTCAGATGGGAGGGAGGAAATGGAACAAACGCTCAGCTACAAATGTGAAGGATGTTTTTCTCTTTCCAAGAATATGTAAAAGATAATCAACGGTTTAATGCATCAACCACAAAAAACGAGACAGTGTGCTATTTATAGGCTATATAGAAGTAAAATTTGTGCTGCAATAACACGACAGGTGAGTGGAAATTAAAAGCATATTGTTGTAATGTGAAGTGTGTGGTTTTTCTAAACCAATGGGCTTTTTTTTTGCAGTTTTTGGCCGGGGCTGGGTTTGAACCCACCGCCACCGGCACATGGGGCTGGTGCCCTCCTCCTTTGAGCCACAGGTGCCGCCCAAATCAATGGGCTTTTTTAGAGCAATGTGAAGTTTACAGACAATTGGGTGGATAGTACAGAGAGTTCCCACAACCTCCCCACATGCACACAGACCTCCCCCCATTATGAACACCTTGTGTCAATGTGGTACATTGTTCCAGTTGGTGAACCAATATTGATGTATTATTATTAACTAACATGCTCACTCTTTGTATGGGTTTTGGGAAGTGTACCATGTCTTATATCTACCATTACAGGACCAAACAGAATAATTTCATTTCCCCAAACCCGTTGTGCCCCCTGATTCTCTCTACCCAAACTTGTGACAACCACAGATATTTTTACTGTTTCTATTGTTTTGACTTGTCCAGAATGTCATAAAGCTGGAATAATACATAATATGTAACTTTTTTTTTCTTTTGCAGTTTTTGGCTGGGGCTGAGTTTGAACCTGCCACCTCCGGTGTATGGGTCCAGCGCCCTACTCCTTTGAGCCACAGGTGCCGCCTCCATAATATGTAACTTTTGCAGACTGACTTCTTTTGCTGAGCAAATTCTAGAGAATGCATGGACCAGAGTTTGTTCATCCACTCACCTTTTGAAGGTCGTCTTGGTGGCTTCCAGTTTTTTTGACAATTGTGGGTATATATCCTATCAACGTTCACGTGAAGGTTTTTATGTGGACATAGTTTTCAACTCCTTTGGGTAAACAAATAAAAGTATAATCTCTGGATTATATAGTAAGAGTATGTTTAGCTTTGTAAGAAATTGCTAAACTATTTTGCAAATTGACCAAACCACTTTCCATTCTCATCAGCAACGTATGAGAGTTCCTTCTGTACCACAACCCTGTCAGCATTTGGTATTGTCAATTTGGGGGATTTTAGCCAATCAAACAGGTGTGCGTCAGCATCTCATTGTTGTTTTAATTGGCAATTCCTTAATGGCATGCGATGCTAAACATTGTTTCATAATCGTATTTGCTTTCTGCATATTTTCTTTGGTGAGATGTCTGTTCAGATCTTTTGCCCATTTTTAAACTGGGTCTCTTGTTTCCTTCACGTGGACTGTTAAGAGTTCTTTGTATATTTTGGATAACAGTCTTTTATGGGATACAAGTTTTGCAAAGATATTCTCTCAGTCTGTGGTTTATCTTTTCATTCTCTTAACAGTGTCTCTTGCAGAGAAAAGGTTTTTAATTTCAGTGAAGTTAGACATCAATTTTTTCTTTCACAGATCATGCTTTTGATATTGTATCTAAAAACTCATCGCAAACCCTAAGGTCATCTCAACTGTTATCTTTCAGAGTTTATCTATGATCCATTTTGAACTAACTTTTGTGAAAGATCTGTGTCCAGATTGTTATTACTATTTTTTTTTTTTTTTTGGCTTATGAATATCCAGTTGCTGAGCACCCTTGATTGAAAAGGCTATCTTTGGCCAGGCACGGTGGCTAACACTTGTAATCCTAGGACTTGGGGAGGCCAAGGAAGGTGGATTGCTTGAGCTCAGGAGTTTGAGACCAGTTTGAGCAAGAGCAAGATCCCATCTCTAAAAATAGCCAGGTATTGTGGCAGGTGCCAGTAGTCCCAGCTGGTTGGGAGGCTGAGGCAAGAGGATCTCTGGAGCCCAAGAGTTTGAGGTTGCTCTGAGCTGTGATGCCACAGCACTGTACTGATTGTGACAAAGTGAGACTTTGTCTCAAAAAAACAAAAACAAAAAAGCCAAAAAAACAAAAAACAACCTAAAGGCTATCTTTCATTCCTTTAACTGCCTGTGTTCCTTTGTCAAAGATCAGTTGATTATAATTGTATGGGTCTATTTCTAAGCTCTCTGTTCTATTCCACTGATAAATTTCTTTCTTTCTTTTTTTTCTTTTTTTGCCAATATTATCATGGCTTTATAAAAAGCCTTAAAGTTGTTTATTGTCTTCCAGTTCTCTGACTGTTCATTTTCTTCAATATTGTGTTGGTTATTCTGTGTCTTTTGCCTTTTCACATAAATGTTAAAATTGGTTTGTTGATATCCACACAACAACTTGCTGGAATTTTGGCTTAGATTGTGTCAAATCCTCATATCGAGTTAAGAAGAACTGACATCTAAATGGTACTGAGTCATCCTACCCATCACCATGGGGTGTCTCTCTATTTACTTATTTTTTTTTATTTTGCTTATTTATTTTTTTATGTTGCCCTTGGTAAAGTGCTGTGGGGTCACAGCTCACAGTAACCTCAAACTCTTGGGCGTAAGCCATTCTCTTGACTCAACCTCCCAAGTAGCTGGGACTACAGGTGCCTGCCATAACACCCCACTATTTTCTTTTTTGGTTGCAGTTGTTATTGTTGTTTAGCAGACCTGGGCCTGGCTTGAACCCACCAGCCTCGGTATACGTGGCTGGTGCCCTATTCACTGAGCTATGGGCGCCAATCCTCTCTATTTATTTTTGATCTTTGACTTTTTAATTAATTATTTTCCTCACATTGCACACATCTTGCACCTATTTTGCTAGATTTATCCCCAAGTGCTTCATTTTCTTTTTGGTGCCAATGTAAATGTCATTGTGTTTTTAATTTCAAATTCCAATCTTTCATTGCTGATATATAGGAAAATGATTGACGTTTTATATAAATCTGATAGCCTGCAACCTTGTTATAACAGCTTATTAGTTCTAGGAGTTTGTTTACTTGTTTTTGTCTATTCTTTGGGGTTTCTCTAATAGACAATTATGGTATCTTCAAACAGAGACAGTTTTATTTATTCTTTCTTAATCTCTATAGCTTTATTTCCTTTTCTTATCTTATTGCAAAAACTAGAACTCCCATAAATTGTTGAATAGAAGTGGTGAGGACAGCCTTGCTTTGTTCTAGATTGTGGGAGAAAAGCATCTAGTTTCTCATCATTAAGTCTGATGGGAGCTGCAGTTTTTTGTTTCTTTGTTTGTGATGTTCTTCATCAAGTTAAGGAAGCATTTCTCTTTTTAGTTTGCTGAGAGTTTTTTTTAATCACAAGTGGGCTTTGGGTTACTAGCCATGCTAATGAAGGGCCATCAGTCACTGTTCACCTGAATGGACAGTTCTTGGAGGGCACTGCTGGTTAGGCCCTGGCAAGGCTGGATGAGCCTCTGTGCTGACGCCTGGAGACTGTTTATTTGCCCTCAAGGTCCACTGTCATAGATAAGCTGAGGAACTGGACACTGTGGCACCAGCTTAGGTGTCCAGGGCACTCTGCACTCAGTGAAGTGCTAATTAGCTATAAATTTATTTATTTATTTATTGAGACAGAGTCTTACTTGTCACCGTAGGTAGAGTGCCCTGGCTCTATAGCTCATAGCAACCTCAAATTCTTGGGCGTCATAGCTCACAGCAACCTCAAATTCTTGGGCTCAAGCGAGCCTCTTGCCTCAGCCTCCCGAGTAGCTGGGACTACAGGCGCCTGTCACAGAGACTGGTTCTCACTCTTGCTCAAGTTAGTCTCAAATTCCTGAGCTCAGACGATCTACCTGCCTTGGCCTCCCAGAGGGCTAGGATTATAGGGGTGAGCCACCACACCTGGCCTGGCTATAAATTTAGTCTAACTAAAATACTGTAGAGGCTCAGTGCCTGTAGCACACTAGTTGTGGCGCCAGGCACATACACCGAGGCTGGTAGGTTTGAACACGGCCCAGGCCAGCTAAACAACAACAATTGCAACAAAAAAGTAGTCAGGTGCTGTACTATAAATCGATAGTGATCAAAACAGCATGGTACTGGCACAAAAACAGGTAGATGTTTGGAACAGAATAGAGAACCAAGAGATGAATCCAGCTACTTATCGTTATTTGATCTTTGACAAGCCAAATAAAAACATTCAGCGGGGAAAAGACTCTCTATTTAACAAATGGTGCTGGGTGAACTGGTTGGCAACCTGTAGAAGACTGAAACTGGACCCACATCTTTCACCATTAACTAAGATAGATTCTCACTGGATTAAAGATTTAAACTTAAGACATGAAACTATACAAATTCTAGAAGAAAGTGCAGGGAAAACTCTTGAAGGAATCAGATTGGGTCAATATTTTATGAGGAGGACTCCTCAGGCAATTGAAGCAGTATCAAAGATACACTACTGGGACCTGATCAAACTAAAAAGCTTCTGCACAGCCAAGAACATAGTAAGTATAGCAAGCAGACCGTCCTCAGAATGGGAGAAAATATTTGCAGGTTATACCTCCGACAAAGGTTTAATAACCAGAATCCACAGAGAACTGAAACATATTAGCAAGAAAAGAACGAGTGATTCCATCTCAGGGTGGGCAAAGGACTTGAAGAGAAACTTCTCTAAAGAAGACAGGTGCATGGCCTACAGACACATGAAAAAATGCTCACCATCCTTAATCATCAGAGAAATGCAAATCAAAACTACTCTGAGATATCACCTAACTCCAGTAAGATTAGCCCACATGACAAAATCCCAAAACCAGAGACTGGCGTGGATGTGGAGAAAAGGGAACACTTCTACACTGCTGGTGGGAATGCACACTAATATGTTCCTTTTGGAAGATTGTTTGGGGAATACTTAGAGATCTAAAAACAGACCTACCATTCGATCCTATAATTCCTTTACTTGGTATATACCCTGAAGACCAAAAAAATCACATTATAACAAAGACATCTGTACCAGAATGTTCGTTGTAGCCCAATTCATAATTGCTAAGTCATGGAAGAAGCCCAAGTGCCCATCGACCCATGAATGGATTAATTAATTGTGGTACATGTATACCATGGAATACTATGCAGCCTTAAAGAAAGATGGAGACTGTACCTCTTTCATGTTTACATGGAAGGAGCTGGAACATATTCTTAGCAAAGTATCCCAAGAATGGAAGAAAAAGTATCCAATGTACTCAGCCCTACTATGAAGCTAATTTATAGCTTTCATATGAAGGCTATAACCCAATTATAGCATAAGAATATGGGGAGGGTGGCAGGGGAGGGGAGGGGGGAGGATAGGTGGAGGGAGTGTAAATGGTGGGGCCACACCTATGGTGCATCTTAGACGGGTTCAGGTGAAACTCACTAAACGCAGAATACAAATGTCTTCATACAATAACTAGAGAATGAGGTTCTGGGTGCAGAGAAGGGTGACACAGTTGCTCCTAAGTTAGCTGCAACATAAAGAAAATGACATGATGGCTATGTCAAACAGTTTGATGAAAATGTTTTCAGATTATATATGAAACCAGCACATTGTACCCCTTGATTGCACTAATGTATGCAGCTATGATTCAACAATAAAAAAAAAAAATTGTCAGGTATTGTGGCGGGCACCTGTAGTCCCAGCTACTTGGGAGGCTGAGGCAAGAGAATTGCTTAGGCCCAAGAGTTGGAGGTTGCTGTGAGCTGTGATGCCGCAGCACTCTACCGAGGGTGACATGGTGAGACTCCGTCTCAAAAACAAACAAAGAAATAAATAAATTAAAAAAAATAAAATACTGTAGAGATATAGTCACCTTGAAAGCAAGAGATAATTCTAAGTTTGTAACCCATGGAGAGGGTAAAGAGAACTTGTTTGATACAGCACACTAGTTGATCACACTGCTGATGTATGTTTAAACTACAAAGGTATAAAAATAGTAAAGAGAAATGACAGAGGAGAGCAGTTCTTTGGGGGAAATATCCCCACTGCTCTCTGGAATTGCTGGCTCTTCTGTAAATAAAAGTGAAACTAACTGTTGATATATTATCCACTTTTCCATTGATTGACTCGAGTGACAGGCAGAGGTACTCCTCAGTCTGGTGACAGTTGGGTTTTGTCCAGTACCCTTGATGTAAGGAGGCTCATGCTGGATGTGCTTATGAATGGCCTTTGCGGCCAATACTGAAACAGCTTATGTTGCGGCCGACTTAGGAGCAACTGTGTCACCCTTCTCTGCACCCAGAACCTCGTCTGCTTGTGCTTCTTGGATAAGCTTGACGGTAAAGAAGTGATCTTCCCGTCTTTGGAGGGAGCTGCCAGCAGTTGGACTCCTTGGCCAGTGAATTACAGACCCCTTCCTGTCAGGTGTATGCAGTACAGCCGGGGCACCTTTCTCAGCCAGGTGGCCTCCCACGAAGGTCTCTGGGCAGGCTTTGAATTTCCATATGCATCAGAAGGCGCACCTCTTCCTGGACTACTGTAAGTTGTTATTTTTATTTTCACTTAGTTCAAAATATTTTATTTTATGTATTTATTTATTGAGGTCAAGTCTCCCTCTGTGGCCCTATATAGAGTGCCGTGGCGTTATCGTAGCTCACAGCAACGTCAAACTCTTGGGCTCTAGTGATCCTCCTACCTCAGCCTTACCGGTAGGGCTTAGGTAGGACTACCAGTGCCCACCACTATGTCCAGCTAGTTTTTTCTATTTTTAGTAGAGATGAGAGTCTCACTCTTGTTCAGGGTGGTCTCGAACTCCTGAGCTTGAGTAATCCACCTGCCTCAGCCTCCCAGAGTGCTAATATTATAGGTATGAGCCACCATGCCTAGCCTAGTTCAAAATATTTTAGTTTCTCTGAAGCTTTCTCCTTTGACGCCTGTGTTATTTAGGACTGTGTTGTCTAATTTGGAAATATTTTGTTTTCACTGATCTTTCTGTTACTGGTTTCTAGTTTAATTCCATTGTGGTCTGAGCGCATACTTGGTGAGGTTTGTATTTTTAACATTTGTTGACATGTGTGTTGTGGTATGATGAATGATCAATCTTGGTGAAATTTCCATATGAGCTTGAGAAGGATGAGTATTCCGCTGTCATGAGGTATAATCCTCTGTGGAAGTCTATCATATCCAGTTGATGTTGAGTTTGACTCTGTCCCTGATGATTTTCTGCCTGTTGCATTCGCCTATTTCTGATAGTGGGTGCTGAGGTCTCCAGCTATCACAACGAATTCATCTATTTCTCCTTGAAGTTCTACCTGTTTTGTCTCAGATATTTTAATGTTCTGTTGTTAAGTGCATGCATGCTAAGGATTGTTATGTCTTCCTGGAGAACTGACCCCTTTATCATTATGAAATAGCCTTTCTTAGCCATGAAATTTTCTTTACCCTAAAGCCTGCTTTGTCTGGAATTCATATAGCTATTCCAGTTTTCTTTTGGTTTGTGTTAGCATGTATATTTTTCTCTAATCATTTATTTTTAATCTGTGTCTTTATATTTAAAATGAGTTTCTTGAAAACACTATATAGTTGGGTCTTGTTTTATCCATGCTTTTTGTCTCTTTCTATTTTTTTCTTTTCTTTTTTAAAATTAAATCATAGCTGTGTACATTAATGCAATCATGGGGTACAATGTGCTGGTTTTGTATACAATTTGAAATATTTTCATCGAACTCTTTCTATTTTATTTTATTTTTTTCTATCTGTAGATTTTGAGATTTAATATTTTCTTTTTTTTATTAAGTCATATACGCATAGATCATGAATACATTTATGCACATGTGGGGTATAATGTGTTGATTTTTTTATACAATCTGACATGCTTACATCAAACCAATCAATCAATCAACATCTCTTTCTATTTTAATGTGTGTTTAAAGCCATTCTGATTTAAAGTGATTATTAATATAATTGAATAAACATCTACCATGTTTGTAACTTTTTCTATTCATTGCACTTGTTATTTTTTTCCTTTTTATTTTTTCTCTCTCTTTCTGCTTTCTAAGCTTGTAATTGAGGATTTCATATGAGTCCATTTTCTCTCGTCTCCTAGCATCAATTATACTCCTTTTAAAGAAAATTTTAGTGGTTGCCCTAGGGTTTGAAGGATACACTAGGTCCACTTTCAAAGGACACTATCCTACTTCATTGGTATTCCACATACCTTATAATAAAGTGCTTCTGATTCATTCTTTCTATCTCTTCTAACTTACTGTCATTCACTTCCTTTTCCATAGGCTATAAACACCTAATAAAACTATTGATATTATTATTATCATTATTATTTTATTTTATTTATTTATTTATTTATTTTATTTTTGAGACAGAGCCTCAAGCCGTCACCCTGGATAGAGTGCTGTGACATCACAGCTCACAGAAACCTCCAATTCCTGGGCTCAAGCGAGTCTCTTGCCTCCGCCTCCCAAGTAGCTGGGACTACAGGCGCCCACCACAACGCCCGGCCATTTTTTTTTTGGTTGCAACCGTCATTGTTGTTTGGCGGGCCCGGGCTGGATTCAAACCTGACAGCTCAGGTGTACGTGGCTGGCGCTTTAGCCCGCTGAGCCACAGGTGCTGAGCCTATTGATATTATTTTTAACAGTTTTCTATTAAGTCAATACTATGAAAAAATAGGATGGATACAGAGGCTCATGCTTGTGATCCCAGCATTCTGGGAGGCTAAAGTGGGTGGAATGCTTGAGTTCAGGAGTTTGAGACCAGCCTAAGCAAGAGTGAGACCCTGTCTCTACTAAAAAAAGAAAGAAAGAAAGAAAAATTGGCTGGGCATCATGGTGGGCTCCTGTGGTCGTAGCTATTCAGGAGACTGAGGCAGGAGGATCTCCTGAACCCAAGAGATTGAGTTTGCTGAGAGCTATGACTCAACAGCACTCTACCCAGGGTGACTGAGTAAGACTCAGTCTCAAAAAGAATTTAAAAAAAGAGAATAAATAAAATATTTTATTTTACCTGCATATATCTCTTCTCTCCTTCCTTCCTTCCAATTTTTTAACCTGTATAATTTTCCTTTTCTCTAAAGAACCTCTTTAGCACTTCTTTTTTTTTTTTTTTTGAGACAGAGCCTCAAGCTGTCACCTTGGATAGAGTGCAATGGCATCACAGTTCACAGCAACCTCCAATGCCTGGGCTCAAGCGAGTCTCCTGCCTCTGCCTCCCAAGTAGCTGGGACTATAGGCACCCGCCACAACGCCCAGCTATTTTTTGATTGCAGCCACCATTGTTGTTTGGCAGGCCTGGGCTGGATTCGAACCCGCCACCTCAGGTGTACGTGGCTGGTGCCTTAGCCCATTGAGCCACAGGCGCCAAGCCTAGCACTTCTTATAATACAGATCATTTGGCAAAAAATTCCCTCAGATTTTTTTCTTTGTTTTTTTGAGTTTTTACTTTCTCACTTTGGAGGATAACCTCAT
>CAUYRH010011496.1:0-17912 GCA_963574655.1 Perodicticus potto | reverse complement strand
GAGTATTAAAGTCCCCTGTTAATTGTGGTATTATAGGATATCATATTGTTCAGACTGAGTAAGGTCTGTTTCAAGAATCCGGGAGCATTTAAACTGGGTGCATAAATATTTAGAATTGAAATGTCTTCTTGTTGTATTTTTTCTTTGACCAATATAAAGTGACCATCTTTGTCTTTTTTTACTTTACTTGCTTTAAATACACATGTATCTGAAAATAAGATCGCAAGTCCTTTGTTCTTCTGAATTCCATTTGCCTGAAAAATTGTCTTCCAACCCTTAACTCGGAGTTTTAATTTATCTTTTGAAGCTAGGTGTGTTTCCTGCAGAGAACAAATGGATGGCTTGTGTTTTTTAATCCAGTCAGCCAATCCATGCCTCTTCAGTGGAGAATTCAAGTCATTAACATTTATTGAGATAAGTGATAAGTGTGGTAGTGTTCTATTCATCTTATTTTGTGAGAGTCCATTGCTTAGTTTTGCCTTTTGCATCAGTGTGGAAGTTAGGTTCTGTCCTTTAATTTCTGAGTTCTTATTTTGCTGTTGATCCATTGTGATGGTCAGTGTGTAGAACAGATTGAAGCATTTCCTTTAGAGCTGGTCTTGTTGTGGCAAATTTCCTCAATGTTTGTATATCAGTAAATAATTTTATTTCTCTGTCAATTTTAAAGCTTAGGTTAGTAGGATATAGAATTCTGGGCGAGAAATTATTCTGTTTAAGTAGATTAAAGGTAGATGGCTATTGTCTTCTTGCTTGGAAAGTTTCCTTAGAGAAGTCTGTGGTCACCCTGATGAATTTTCCCTGTAGGTCAACTGGCACTTATACCTGGCAGCTTGAAGAATCTTTTCTTTTGTCTTGACTTTGGACAGGTTCATCAAAATGTCTTGGAGAAGCTCAGTTAGAGTTGAGGCAACCTGGGGTCTGATATCCCTCTGAAAGGAGAGTGTCAGAATCTTTGGTGATATTTGGGAAATTTTTAATTATAATATTCTCTAGTATGGCTTCCATTCCCCTGGGGCATTCTTCTTCCCCTTCTGGGATACCTATAACTTGTATGTTTGAATACTTCATTAAGTCCTATAATTCTGTCAGTAAACATTCTGCTTTCTCTCTCTTCTTTTCTGCCTCTTTAACTATCTGAGTTATCTCAAGAGCTTTATCCTCTACCTTCAAAATTCTTTCTTCTGCATGGTCTAATCTGATGTTGATACTTTCTATTGCATCTTTAAGTTCCATAATTGACTGCTTCATTTCCTTCAGCTCTGCTATATCCTTTCTATATTCTTCATATCATTCATCTCTTATTTGATTTTGTTTTTGGGTTTCCTTTTGGTTATTTTCCACTTTATCAGCAGTTTCCTTCATTGTTTCCATCATTGTTTTCATCATCTGTATTCTAAATTCCCTTTCTGTCATTTCTAACATTTCTCTATAGGTGGAATCCCCTACAGTAGCTACCTCACAATCCCTTGGGGGTGGGGGGATTGCTCTGGACCGGTTTTTCATGTTGCCAGGAGGTTTCTGCTGGTTCTTCCTCATGAGTGATTTCTTTTATCTGTTTCCTTTCTAATTTTCCTTTCACTTCCTCTTGATCTTTAAGTTGCCATGCCTCTGGACTAGGGTTTCAGTGAGTCCTTTTGGTACAGGACCAGAAGGATGAAGAGCAAGAAGGAAAAAAAGAAAGAACAAAAAAAGAAAGGAGACGGGGTGTGTAAAAGGGAATATTGACAAAAAGAAGAGAGGCACAGAAAGAGGGAGAGAGGAACAATATAGGTGTACAGTAGGGTACTTTGACCCAACCTTAAAAACCCCCAACCTCTAGGGGCACCAGGTTGGGTGGTTCCCTTGAGGTCAGCAGCCCTTTGCTAGCCTGTTTGGACACAGTACCCCACCTCCACCAAGTAGAGAGGAAAGGCAAAAATGGTACAAATCAAACCAAAACAAGCAAATGGAAAACTTTATGGGATAAAATTGGGGGGAAAACCAAATAATAGGGGTAGAAATACTAGCAAAAATGAAGTTCTAATTATTGAAAAAGGCAACAATGAAAAATTATATTTAAACTAGAAAAATGACGAAAGAAAAGAAAGAGAAAAAAAAGAAAAGAAAAATCTATAGGGAGGATATCCATATGTAAAAGACTAAACTGGACCCACACCTTTTTCCACTCACAAAAATTGATTTAAGATGAATAAAGGACTTAAATTTAAGGCATAAAATGATAAAAATCCTCAAAGAAAGAATAGGAAAAACACTGGAAGATATCGGCCTAGGGAAAGACTTTATGAAGAAGACTGCCATGGCAATAGCAACAACAGGAACAATAAACAAATGGGATTTAATTAAATTAAAAAGCTTCTGGACAGCTAAGGAGACAACAACCAAAGCAAATAGACAACCTACCCAATTGGAAAGGATATTTGCATATTTTGAATCAGACAAAAGCTTAATAACTAGGATCTATAAGAACTTCAATTAATCCACAAGAAAAAAACCAACAATCCCATACATCAATGGGGAAGAGAGATGAACAGAACCTTCTCTAAAGAAGACAGATGGTATGGGTAGCATACACATGAAAAAATGCTCATCATCCTTAATTATTAGAGAAATGCAAATCAAAACCACCCTAAGATACCATCTAACCCCAGCAGAATGGCCCATATCACAAAATCTCAAATCTGCAGATGCTGGTGCGGATGTGGAGTAAAGGAACACTTTTACATTGCTGGTAGGACTGCAAACTTATACAACCTTTTTGGAAGGAAGTATGGAGAACCCTCAAATAACTCAGGCTAGACCTCCCATTTGATCCTGCAATCCCCTTATTGGGCATCTGTCCAGAGGAAAAAAAAACCTTTTATTATAAAGGTACTTATACTAGTATTGCAGCCCAATTTACAATTGCTAAAATGTAGAAACAGCCTAAATGCCCTTCAACCCAGGAATGGATTGGCAAGCTTTGGTATATGTATACCATGGAATATTATTCAGCCATTAAAAAAAAAATGGAGATTTTGCAGCATTTGTACTAACCTGGATGGAGGTGGAACACATTATCCTTAGTGAAGCATCACAGGAATGGAGAAGTATGAATCCTATGTATTCAACTTTGATGTGAGAACAATTAATCACAATTAATAACATGGTGGGGCATGGGGAAAGGGGAGAGCAGACTGAGGAGGGAGGGGGTGAGGGTAAGGAAGAGAAAAAAAAGAAAATAGTCATTAATTCTCACATAAATTGGATTTGATACATAAATTGGATTTGATTTTGACTAAAGTACGTTATTTAAACATTAATTTTTACTTCAACTTGTTAATATGTTGTTTAGGATACAGGATACTGCATCCTCATTCATAAGTGAATTATGTTTGTAATTTCCCCCTTATAATACTATATTTATTCCAATTTTAATATCAGGTGTATCCAGATTGATTTTGAAGTATTTCTTATTTTTCTATTGTCTATAAGATTTGGCATGATCTGTTTTTTGGGAATTATCTTTTATTTTTATTTATAAATATTAGTTGCCTATTTTTTGAGACTTTGGAAAAATAATAAGAAGTTAATTGATGACTCCATATACTGAACCTCACAGTCAAAGCATTCTATAATAGACATACTCTTATTTGACAATGTGAATCTTACTTTCTTTGCATTACTATTCTTATTGCTTAATACTTTATTGCAGCAATCATCTGATTTCTTTTCTGAATGTATTTATCTTCGTTCATTCTTCACAAGGTTTTTGTTTCTAGTCCTTACCTTAAAAATTGTTATTGTTGTTAAATTTTAAGCCTTTTTAATTTTGTGAAGGCAAAAAGTGGAAACCTAATAAACACATGTATATGTAAAAATTAAAAAAAATAAAAATCTATAGGGAAACTGTTGAAATTATTTTTAAAAGCAAGATATATATGTATATATATATATATCTTGCTGGATGTTGTCTGGGCAACAGGTGATCTTCTGGGGTATGATATGTTAATTACAGTGCTGATATGGCTGTATGAGATAGAGACTGGAGGCCTCTGCTGATTTCTCAAACCCCTCAGGGTGGACAGCCTAAATCCCTCTTCAGTCCACTTAAAAGTCACTTTAAACTGCTAACCTTGGCTAAGCAGAAGCTTTTCCAGGAAAACACTTGTTGCTGGGATCACTCCTGAAGTGACTATCCACTTACCCAGTGTGCCAAAACCGGTCTCTATGCCCCTGAGGGCTAAGGCTGTAAGGCGTCTCAGTCCCCGCCTTTAGGCTGCTCAGTCACTAGATTACTCACTCTCACCTGATCCTTGCTCTGGGACCCTGAGGGCGGAGCTTGCCAGGCCAATTCTCCCACAAGGGCTCTGTGCAGCCCAAAGACAAACACTATTAGCTAGGTCTGGCTCAGTGGCTCAGTCTGGGGCCCTAGGTAACACTTAAAGTCCTCAGCACTCTTGCCCAAGTTGTCCCAAGCTAGTTCAACTGAGTGCCAAGTCCAAAAAACCCAAAACAGCTCACAGGTAAAGCCTTTCCAGTTTGCAATCTCACTGCTGCAGTACTTAGACAGCTGCTGGCAGGATTAGACCAAACGAACACACACAAACACTTGCCAGTTCTCCACTGCTTTTGTCCTCCTCATGGGGTCCAGAAGTCTCACACTGACTCCTCATGACCCCAAAGGGATGTTTCCAGGCAGATCCCACCAGCCAGAGATGCCTGGAGTCTTCTCTCCCCAGACTCACTGTGGCCGGTTGAAAGGGAGCTGTTACTCGGCCGCAATTTAGCTCTTCTCCCTCTTTTCCAAATTTTTTTATACCTTCCTTGTGCACCAAACATGATCTTAAAAAAAAAACCAAGTGCACAATAAGGAAGATATACAGAAAATTACAGAATATCTTAAAAATGACTTGCTTACGGAAGGAAAAGCACTATGAGAACATTAGACTGACAGGCATGAGCTAAGTATTGACCAATGCATTAAAGCACCAAGTGCAGAGCTTCAGCATGCTCACAATCAGCTCAGGCTGCCTGTATTTGGTCCCATGCACTAATGAAGGAAATCAAGCTTTGGAATCTCTAGGCAATACCTTATAACTGCAGCATTTTCAGTACCAAATCTTTACTGAAACCATTTCACGAACTCTTGTAGCTGCTATCTTCTTTCTAGGAAGATGAAATGGTAGGAAAAAGTCTGATGATAATACTTATAAATACCTGGATTTACATAGTATTTAAACATTCAATACTAGGAGAAAAATATTAATAACTTCTTTATGCATTGTAGAAAGTCATACAAGCTCTCCCCAACTACAAAATTTTATGATCCAAAGAGAATTGAAGGAATATTCATTGCAGTTTTTTTTTCTTTTTTTTTGAGACAGAGGCTCAAGCTGTCACCCTGGATAGAGTGCTGTGGCATCACAGCTCACAGCAACCTCCAATTCCTGGGCTCAAGTGAGTCTCCTGCCTCCACCTCCCAAGTAGCTGTGACTACAGGCCCTCGCCACAACACCCGGCCATTTTTTGGTTGCAGCCGTCATTGTTGTTTGGCGGGCCGGGGCTGGATTCGAACCCGCCAGCTCAGGTGTACGTGGCTGGCGCCTTAGCCCGTTGAGCCACAGGCGCCACGCCTGCAGTTTCTTTTAAAGTAATAAAAATTTGGAAACAACATTAATGTCCACCACCGTGAAAATGGATAAATTGTACTATATAGTTGTACAACGGAATTCTAGGCATCCATTAAAATCAGGAGGAAATAAATGACGCTCCATGACTTTGCCATTTGCTAAGCTATTATTTCTCCATCCCATGCAGACTTGTCTTTGACATGCTGGGGCGGCTCCCCTCAGCCTTGGTCCGCGGGAGAGTCTTGGCCCACAGGTGGCAGTAGGGAGCAGCTGCTAGCTCCGATGAGGGAGGAGGGCGCGCCCCTGCGTGTCTTGTGTTCTTTGTGTTCCCGCCATCCTGCTTTCATCCGACTGCCCTTAGTACCAGTCTCTGATTTTGTTTTGTTTTCCTTTCCACTCCCAGCCTCATTGTGTCCTCTCGCTGCACCTGCCCCTCCCCGAGCACGGCGGGGCCTCTCCTTCCACTTCTAGATTCTAACACCCCTGGCCCCGGCACCGGTAGCTGCTGCGGCTTCCAGCATTTACTTTCTCTGTGTTGTTACAGTGCCCTCTGCTTCTGTTCTATAGTACCTGTTTGGCAGATTCCTTCTATTACATCTTCTCCGTTGAAACACTTCGTGTGGACCCTGACCAATAAAATGACCATATGCCTGGAACTGTAGATAACATGACACAGAGGGGGACATATTAGAATATCTATATATACATATGTGTATGTAAAAAAGTTTATATACACATATAAGTACATATACACATATTTTTGCATATACTATATTTGCACCTATATATACAGTATATATACATATACTGTATATAAAATTTCTATACATATACTGTATATAAAATTTCTCCTAATCTTCACAACAAAAGCTATGAGAAAGATATTATCCCTATTACACAGGAGAAACAGTCTCAGGGAGGCCACTTAAATTCTACAATATTAGATAGCTATTTAGTGATAAAGCTGGGATTTGAATCCAAATATCCCTGACTCCACAATCTACATTTTTCCCTTATGCCCTGAAAGTTGAGTAGACCTGAAAGTCAATTCATACTTACCTGTATTCTGTCTTTTTACCTTATAATGGAGGTTAAAATATAACGCTAGGCTGGTGGAGTGACTCATGCCTATAATCCTAGCACTCTGGGAGGCCCAGGCAGGTGGATTGCCTGAGCTCACCGGTTGGAGACTGGCCTGAGCCAGAGCAGACCCCATTCTAAAAATAGCGTAGTAAAACTATGTCTCAAAAAAATAAAATAAAATACTATTCTGGCTTAGCACCTGTAGCTCAAGCAGCTAAGGTGCCAGCCACATATGCCAGAACTGGCAGGTTCGAATCCAACCTGGGCCTGCGAAACAATGACAACTACAACCAAAAAATAGCCATGCGTTGTGGCACCTATAGTCCCAGCTACTCGGGAGGCTGAGGCAAGAGAATCACTTAAGCCCAGGAGTTGGAGATTGCCGTGAGCTGAGATGCCATGACACTCTACCCAGGGTGACAGCTTGAGGCTCTGTCTCAAAAAATAAAAATAAAATAAAATACTATTCTAATTACTAGAGAGTTTAGCTATCCTATGGAAAGCATAATCATTTCAAATTCCAAGTTACTTGTCATTCACTCATTCAATTAATATGATTTTGTGCCTTTTTGTGTCTGGCAATATGCTGCTAAGCAAAACAGAACTAGTCCCTTCTTTAAAAAGCTTTACAGTCTGAGGAAATGACAGCCTTTACTTGAATCATCATACACAGAAGTACCTGAGTATATTACACAAGGATTTAACACAGATGGGCTGCCTGACTACAAAGCTTTTCCAAATGCAGCCCCCCTCAACACATGCATGCAAGAGCTTGGCATCTGCTCTTCTCACTATCTAGGATGGCATGTCCACTCTGCCTTTGTTTACCAGGAACTTGTCAGTTCTCAATCCAGAGTGATATTGTAGTGACACGTATCGTAGCAATAGAGATGGTGCAGCCACATAATGTTTCCTAAAACCTGCTCTTCTCCAGTCATTGGACTCCTGGCCTTCCATGTAACTTGTGATGTCAATCAGTGCTCCCAGTGGCCTCTGCTGAGCCCAGACTTCCTCTGTAGCCTAAATGCAATCAATAACACATGGGTGGACAGATCAATGAACAAGTAGTCAGGAAGCTGTCTGGGCAACAGGCTTCCAGAATAGCAGAAATAAGAAATCTAACCAAATCAGAAACTCACTTAGTAATTAGTCAGGAATCTATTTTTTACCCCACTATGCCAGCTAAATCTCTCAACTCCCTTTTAGCTGCATTTCATTAGTCAAGAAACTGATCATTAGACATCCATTCAGTGAAGAAAAAGACAGACCTTGCTACAGTCAAGATCCACTGATGGATACTAAAATTAGTGGGAGAAACTACAAAAAAGCAAGATTTTTGCATAGCCTCAAAGTACTGTCTCCCTAAATACTCATTAATTACTGTAATGGTTGAACAGATTCTTCAATATTCCTCTCTCCAGGAGATATAACTTAATTCTTCTCCTTTTGAGTGGGTCTGGATTTAATGACTTTTTAATGAACAGTATCGGGAAAGGGAAACATTGTACAGTGGAGTCAGCACCTTACCCAAGTGACCAAGATTGACATCACCAGTAAAATGTCATATGGATATCGAGGTACCCCCTTACATGAAATGAGAAAGGCACATAATCTCCGAGGTTGTTTTCTCAAAAATCCACCCCACTAGTTATCAGAAAACATAAGACAAACCCAAATTGAAGGATGCTCTACAAAATACCTAAACAGTACTTTCCTTTTTGTCCTGTTTAATTTTTTCCAGCAATTGTTTTTATCCTCCTTTATTACAACTCATTCTCTTTAACAATAGAAGAAAGCGGCTCAGCACCTGTGGCTCAACGGGCTAAGGCGCCAGCCACGTACACCTGAGCTGGCGGGTTCGAATCCAGCCCGGGACCGCCTGGCAACAATAATGACTGCAACCAAAAAAAGAAAAAAAAAACAATAGAAGAATGCATTTTCACTAAGAAATTTTGGCTGTTGAGGGGTCTTTAAATTTTTTTATTTTTATTATAAATGGACAAATTATAGTTGCATATATTTATATGGTACAAAGTAATGTCATGATGCATGTATACAAAGTAGAATAATTAAATCAATCTAATTAACATATCTATCACCTCAAAGATTTATTTTTTTGTAGTAAGAACATTTGAAATTGACTCAGCAATTTTGAAATATGCACCACACTAACTACAGTCAGCATGTTGTGCAATAGATCACTAATGCTTACTGCTCCTTTCTCACTGAAGCTTTGCACACTCTGACCAACATCTCTACAGCTCCTCTTCCCCAACCTTGGTAACCAACTTTCTACTCTGCTTCTGTGAGGTTGACTATTTCAGATCCCACATATAAGTGATAATATGCCATATTTGTCTGTCTGTGCCTCCAGTCAGTACTGGTTTTCCATGCAAAACATGAAAAGACAGGTGGCACCGGTAGCTCAGTTGATAGGGCACCGGCCACATACACCAAGGCTGGCGGGTTCGAACCCAGCCCAGACCAGCTAAAACAACGACAACTAATAACAACAATAAAAAAATAGCCCGGAGTTGTGGCAAGCACCTGTAGTCCCAGCTACTTGGGAGGCTGAGGCAACAGAATCGCTAAGCCTAAGAGTTGGAGATTGCTGTGAGCTGTGATGCCATGGCACTAGACCCAGGGCTACAGCTTGACACTCTGTCTCAGAAAAAAGAAAAAAAACATGAAAAGACAGAAACATCCCCCCGGAGACTGAAAGAGAATAAGAAGACCTGATGATGAAGCATAACGAGACCTGTGAATAGAAAAGAGACAAGGAGGTGAAATCTCTAAATAAACTCTGCAATGGAGTACATAGTGTGCCCACATGAATTTCTCAGTCTTGATAAATACACCCTGGTAGTATAAGATGACACTCGGGGAAGCTGAGAGAAGGGTGTGCAAGGACTATCTGTATTATCTTCCTAACTGTTCTGTAAATACATTATTTCAGAATTTAAACACTTAAAAAGGGCCAGGCACTGTGGTTCATGCCTGTAATCCTAATACTCTGGGAGGCTTGTAGCGGGTGGATAGCTCAGGAGTTGGAGCCCAGCCTGAGCAAGAGCAAGACTCTTAAGGCGACAGTGGCTCAGGCCTGTAATCCTAGCACTCTGGGAGGCTGAGTCGAGTGGATTGCTTGAGCTCAGGGGTTCCAGACCGGCCTGAGCAAGCACCAGACCTCTTCTCTAAAAATAGCCAGGCCTGCTGGCAGGCGCCTCTAGTCCCAGCTACTCTGGAGGCTAGGCAGGAGAATCGCTTGAGTCCTAGTTGGAGGTTGCTCTAAGGTAGGCTGATACCAGGACACTCTAGCGTGGGCCAGCAGAGCAGGACTCTGTCTCTAATAATAGGGACCGGCCTCCGCAGTGGCTCAGGCCTGTAATCCTAGCACTCTGGGAGGCTGGGGGCGGGAAGATCGCCTGAGCTCAGGAGTTTGAGGCCAGCCTGAACCAACGCGAGACTCCGTCTCTAGAAAGTAGCTGGGCGGGCGACTGTAGTCCCAGCTACTTGAGAGGCTAAGGCAAAAGGATCGCTGGAGCCCTAGAGGTTTGAGGTTGCTCTGAGCTACGGTTGCACAGTACTCTACCCAGGGTGACAAAGTGAGACTCTGCCTCAAAAAAAAAAAAAAAGAGAAAGAATGAAATGATTAAAAAAAAAAAACTTGCGAAGAAAAAGGGTGAGGGGACCCGCGGTATGCTGAAACCCGCCTCAACAGTTGCATGTGATGTTTCCGGTGTTTAAGTGACGTCACTTACCGCAAAGTCTGGAAAGGAGGGGGAGGCTCGAAACTGCTCCCTGGTCAGGAAGCCAGGCCAGATGGGGGCGGGGCCCAGGGCCGGCTGGGGTCAGGAACTTGGCAGGCAGAGCGCGCAGGTGGAAGGGCGCGACCGGAGCAGGGGTGTGCTGGGGTTCGCCGGCCGACCCAGGAAGCTAGGGCTCACAATCGGGCGGGAGGCGGCGGAGCAGCGGGGATTTTGACGCCGCCTTAAGTGTGAGTCAAATCGTTCAAGTTTGTTAAGCAGATTTTCTAAAGCCGACCGTGAGGTGGAGGCAAACAGAAAAGAACCAAGAAAAGTTGCGTGACAGCAAAGATTGCGGTCCTTCCTTGGTGCTTGGAACAGCGCAGGCTCAGCGCAGGGCGGCAGGGCGTACCTGCGCGAGTGATCGACGGCGGGGAGGACCACCAGGGGCAGCAGGCGTGGGGCAGTGGCAAGAGAACTGAGCTGAGCCCATCCCAGAGAGGCGGGCCGGACGCACCCGAGGAAAGGTGACATGAGTGTGCGAACTGGCTCTCTGGCCACAGGGAAGGCCTCCCCTCTCTTTTTCCTCATCCCGCCCTAAACCCTCTCCTGCACTTTGTCCTCCCCAGTACTTTGCCGAAGAATGTGGCCCTTGGGTCAGCGTCCGTAGCTCAGTGATTAGGGCGCCGGCCACATGCACTGGGGCTGGTGAGTTCAAACCCGGCCAGGGCCTGATAAACAACAATGGCAACAATAACAAAAAATAGCCAGGCGTTATGGCGGGCGCCTGTAGTCCCAGCTACTTGGGAGGTTGAGGCAAGAGACTCGCTTAAGCCCAAGAGTTTGAGTTGCTGTGAGCTGTGACGCCATGGCACTCTACCGAGGGCAACATAGAGAGACTCTGTCTCAAAAAAACACACAAGAATGTATGTTTGGAAGACAAAACATAACCTTCTGTAGTATGATTGGAAGACAAAAGGGTATGATGTAATGGTGAACTTAGCACAGCTTGTTTAGACTTTCTTGGCATCTTTGTGTCTTCAAGGATATACTTCCAGGTATAGAGACATCACCTCTCAAATGAGGATCTTATAACCCACTTCAGGTTGAAGAGAATTCTGTTATGGCCTGCTTCAGGGGAAAAGGGTGGGTCACAGAGTCCTTGTTTCTGCTGTTTCCTCAAATGCCAAGGTGCCATATGCTAGCTTCTGTTGCTTGTAAGCAAAAGAACATTAACTAGCTCATCTTCGCAGCCATTTAAGACAGAAGAGATGAGGATCTCACACTATTGCCTCGTCTGGTCTCAAATCCCTGGCCTTAAGCAATCCTCCCACCTCAGTTTCCCAAGGTACTGAGATTACAGGTATAAGCCAGGCCAAGAAATACTTTCTACCTTCAAGAATTTTACAAGGTAGTAAACAAGATGACTCACTTCAATTATTATCAAACTATTTATATGTGTCATTATGTGTAGAATTATGTCCCCCACACACGAAAGATATGCTGAAATCTTAACCCCCATAATCCAGAATGTGACTGTTTAGGAAATAGGATCATTGAAGATACAACTAGTTAAGATGAAGTCATACTGGAATAGGATAGACCCTTAACTCAGTATGAGACAAGAAAGAGACACAGGCTGAGTAGAATGGCTCACACCTATAATCCTAGGAGGTCAAGGCAGGGGCATCACTTGACTTCATGAGTTTGAGGTTGTAGTGAGCTATGATGATGCCACTACACTCTGTCTCAAAAAAGAGAAAACAGAAGAAAAGGAAAAAGAAAAAAGAAAGACACAGATATAGGAAAGGAGAATGGCACAAGATGATGGATTGGAATGATGGCACTGCAAGTGAAGCAATGCCAAGGACAAATGGCCACCAGCAAAAATGAGAAGGAAGCACAGAAGAATTCTCCCCTACAGGTTTCAGAAGGAGGATGGACTTGCCTATACCTTAATTTAGGAATTCCAGCTTCTAGAACTGGGAGACAACAAATTTCTGTTATTTTAAAGCCACTAGTTTGTAGTACTTTGTTACAATAGCCCTAGGAAACTGATAGTCTAGTTTTATAGCTAGTATAATAAACAAAATGGCATAACAAAAGAAATCATTTCCAGTTGATGTGGCATTTATAGAAAACATGGCATTTGTGGTGAGCTTTAGTAGCATGATTTTGATATATAGAGATGACAGGAGAAAGAGCTTTATGTTCTTGCAATCCAAATTCCATCTTGAGGTCTAACCTTTCTAAGCAGTCTCTGGAGAAAACGAAGCTGAATTTGATCCACTTTCATGCCCTGAACTAACATTACTAACTAATACACCCATTTTTTTTTGAGAATTTTCCCTAGATTTTGTTTATTTTTATTGTTTGTGATTCATTGAGGGTACAAAGAATTATGTTACACTGATTGCATCTGTTTGATAAAGTCCCTCTTACTAATATAACTTAAGGCACAAAATCAGAGAGAAATGAATATTTTACACATGCTTTATTACTTCAAGCAGTAGTATGCAATTGTTAAATAATTACTTACTTTTATTACCTTTATATCACACTATACACATAGAAGGGAAAAGTTTTTTTTTCTTCCTATTTTTTCTTCTAAAAGGGCATGGTCTTTATGGAGACCTTAGTGAGCAGTAGCTAATTAAAATCTCAGTCCTGGTGGCAATGGTGGCTCATGCTTGTAATCCTAGCACTCTGGGAGGCTGAGGCCCATGCATAGCTTGAGCTCAGGAGATCAAAACCTGCCTAAGTCAAAAGCTAGACTCTGTCTTTATTAAAATAGAAAAACTAGCCAGGCATTGTGGTGAGCACCTGTAGTCCCAGCTACTTCAGAAGCTGAAGCATAAGGATCTCTTGAGCCCAAGAGTTTGAGGTTGCTGTGAGCCATATATGATGACACATGGCATTCAACTCCAGGGGAAAAAAGTGAGAGTCTATCAAAAAACAAAAAAAACCAACTCAGTCTAACCAAAATGTAAACCCTAGTAACTAGAACTATTAAGAATGCTGTCTGAGGATAGGCGCCTGTGGCTCAACGGGCTAAGGCGCCAGCCACATACACCTGAGCTGGCGGGTTCGAATCCAGCCTGGGCCCGCCAAACAACAATGACGTCTGCAACCAAAAAATGGCCGGGCGTTGTGGCGGGTGCCTGTGGTCCCAGCTACTTGGGAGGCAGAGGCAGGAGACTCGCTTGAGCCCAGGAATTGGAGGTTGCTGTGAGCTGTGATGCCACGGCACTCTCTCCAGGGTGACAGCTTGAGGCTCTGTCTCAAAAAAAAAAGAATGCTGTCTGAAATTAATTCTAATGCTTGTGACCTTGCATTATGATGTTTTAACAGTGATGTTTCTAGGTTCTATCATGATTACAGTTATTGCTTAGCAATCTTTTGTTGTAAAGAAATTCTTGAGATTCCAGTAGTCATTTGAGGGGCAAAGGGAGAATTGTTTACATGCTTTCTTTTAAACAACTCTAATCTTAAATTTAGGTTCCAAATCAAACTGACAAACTCCACATGGCTTCCATCCTAAATCACAGGCCTCTACTGGTTCCATCTTGAAAAAGAGAGGGGTAACACAGCACAGGGATTATTAACCAGAGTGGCACATCAAAATCACAGATATCTTTTAACCATATACATACCTCGCATGCACTCCGGGTAGGGAATGGCCTTATGATATTTGAACAAGTGCCCTAACTAATCAGAGTACCAAGGACCCCAGTGGAGCAAGTTCTGGACACGGCAAGGCCCAAGACCCACAAATCAGCTGAGGAATCATTTCTGGTAGTTAGTCTTCTTATCCCCAGGAGTCTCAATCAGCAAAAGCCATCCCCACTCCCCAATCAAAGGGTGTTTTCGGCCTCGGTGGTTGCCCTCAACCCCAACTACTTCTTCCCATCCTCCCTTCCTCACCAGCCAGTCCGCATCCAGTCCCGCCACGCCCCGTGGGCGGTCCCGAGCCGCAGCCCCGCCTCCGCCTCCGCCTCCCCCGGCCACTGAAGCCCCGCCCCCGACGGCGTGGTGACCAGCTGCGGCCCGCGGCGGGGGCGGCAGCGTGGGGAGGGGGCAAGCGGGATGCTGAGCGGGGGCGGGCCCAGGCAGGGCACTGTGGAGGGAGGAGTCACAGCTACGTCTCCGACTTTCGCTCCCACTAGCCCAGCAGCAGAGGCGGAGGAGCTGGACGAGGAGCCGTTCAGAGCGCCCGACTTGTCCTCGCGGCCACTGCAGCCGCAGCCGCCGGGGGTCTGGCGCTGCCCAAAACCTTCGGGCACTGGGCTTGGCCGTCGCCAGCAGAACATGGCGCCCTGGACGCTGTGGCGCTGCTGCCAGCGCATCGTGGGCTGGGTACCGGTGCTCTTCATCACCTTCGTGGCCGTCTGGTCCTACTACGCATACGTGGTGGAGCTGTGCATTTGTGAGTACCGGGCGCGGGCCCGGCTCGGGCGGAAGCCAGGCCTCTACGACCTGCGCCTCCCGCCGCACCGCAGCCACCGCGGGCGCTGGGGGTCCGGCCCCGGCTGCGGTCGGGAGCGCCGAGGCCGCAGCACCGCTTGCTTTATCCGAACCCACAGCGCGGCCTTCGGGCGACGCCGGGGTCCCCGAGCTGCGCGGTGACTTCCCAGGGTGGGCTGGGTTTGGGCCCAGAGAGACCCTGAGAGTTTCCTGGTTTCTGCGGTCACCCGACGCCGCCTCATTCTTTGGTGAAGGAATGTTCAGGAAAGAGGTTTTCTTCGAACGGGAGTGGTCGAGCTTCATACAAGGTTTTAGTGTATGTGTTTTAGGCCTGCTTTGCTTTCGTTAATTTTTTTAAAAAGCAAACTATTCCTTTTAGATTTCGTCCAAACAGCGCGAGAAGAGACAGACGCCTGTTACCTGCAGAGTGTGCTGCCGGGGTGGGGGAAGGGAGGTGTGCCTTCTGGAGGCCTCCGGGAGGAGGCGGGTCAGTCAGCCTGGGAGGACTCGTGAGCTCCCGCTTCTGATTTGGGGGGCGGGGGTCCTTGACCTACTTTAAAGTTCCTTTATTTCAAGTCTGAGTCTGGTGACTTCTACCAAATCTTGCTCTAAGGCAGAAAGAGCGGGTGGGATGTTGCATCGTCTGATTATCTTTTTTTTGGCTGATTATTATGTAGGTTTATGTTTCTTACACCTTCTGATTTGGGGATCTTGTTTTATTTTCGTTATTTCCATTTACCTGATTAGTTTTTTGTTGTTGTTTTGTTTGTTTGTTTGTTTGTTTTTGAGAGTCTCACTCTGTTGTCCCAGCCTAGAGTACCATGGTATCAGCCTGGTTCCCAGCAACCTCGTACCACTGGGTTCAAGCAATCCCTGGCTCAGCCTCTTCGGTAGCTGGGACTACAGATCCACCACACGCCCCGCTAATTTTTCTGCTTTTAATAGAGATGGGGTCTCACCCTTGCTCGGGCTGGTCTCTTAATCCATCCACCCTCTTCGGTCTCCCAGAGTGGTAGGATTACAGGCGTGAATCGCAGCTCCCAACCTGCCTGATTAGTTTTTAGCATCCTATTCGCACCTGACTCCCCAGAAAAAAAGGAGTAGCATTGTAGCACTTTTCAAAGAGTTAACCTTCTAGTTTGAATAAGAAATAGCACTGTAGCCGGGCGTGGTGGCTCACACCTGCTATCCTAGCATTCTGGGAGGCCGAGGCAGGTGCATTGCCTAAGCTTACAGGTTGGAGACCAGCCTAAGCCAGAGCCAGACCCTCCCCCTCTTCTAAAAATAGCCGGGCTTTGTGGGGAGGGGGGCTCCAGTAGTCTCAGTTACTTGGGAGGCTGAGGCACAAGAATCTCTTAAGCCCAAGAGTTTGAGGCTGCTGTGAGCTATGACAGCACAGCACTCCACCAAGGGTAACAAACTGAGACTTTGTCTCCAAAAAAGAAAGAAGGAAAGAAAAATAGGATTGTAGTACTCTTCAAGGATTTAACCTTCTAGTTTCAATCTTGCTTTTAAGGTTGAAGGAAATTGGGCTCAGCACCTGTAACTCAGCAGCTGTGGGGGCCAGCCACATACACTGGGGCTGGCAGGTTGGAACCTACCCCAGGCTTGCCACACAACAATAACAACTATAACAACAACAAAAATAGCCGGTTGCTGTGGTGGGTGCCTGTAGGCCCAACTACTTGGGAGACTGAGGCAAGAGAATCGCTTAAGCCCAAGAGTTTGAGGTTGCTGTGAGCTGTGATGCCATGGCATTCTACCGAGGTGACATAGTGAGACACGGTCTCAAAGAAAAAAAAGATTGAAGGAAATTGGTTGTCATTAATCCAAACATGGTTTGGTAGTGACTGCTGTGTTTGTGATATTGAACAATTGCTCCAAGATTGCTTCATCATAATTAATAGTTCACATTCTTTGAGTATGTGGCTATTTTATACTTATACCTTCCCAGGGGATTGTCTGTACATCTGCTATTTATGTCAATTATTTATGAAAACCTAGGACCAAATGCTAAGTGGAGTTTGAAAAAGCAATTCCTTTGTATCCCAGAATGATCTAGTTTTAGTCCTCAGCCTGAGTCTACAGTTATCTGAAGGACGTCTATTAATATTCTTTGAAGAAAGATACATATGAGCTAAATATTGATTGTATGAATAAAAAGCAGCAGTACCACTCAGTCCTAAAAGTAGCAGAATCAAGACATCAGTTATATCTCAGGGTTTATATAGTTCTCAGCCAAGTAATTGGTTAAAGCCTGAGTTTTGTACTTGGAAGAGAATGCTTTGGCGCAGAAAACTTAAGGGTAGATTTGTTAATTAAAATATCTATCTTTAAGAAAATTACTTTGCATCCATAGAATGTTTAATTTTGAGGAAAACTATCCCTTCAGGTAGTCCCAGAATATATTAGTTGCGGGATACTTTTCCAAGTAGTGTTAATCTTTTGAATGTAATTATTTAGTCTCATCCTTTTGGATACCAAAATGTTTGCTAAAAATTATGTTTGAGTCCACTGTAATTGATATTTCTTGAGGTTACTTCTAGAAAGTGTTAGTGATCATAGAATTCTTAACAACTTAGCATAATACCTCCTTTTCTTATTTACTCTTTAGTGGGTATTCAGTCCAAAAGTTGTATTGTTTTAATGAGGTCATCAAGATATCATTCTTATTTAGTTCTGTCAGAATATTATTATTCCCACTCAGTTGTAATTCCCATAGTAGTTTTGGAGTTTCTGAAGGAACAGTAAAAATGAGCATGTATGTTGAGATTGCACAGCTTAACCTGTAGATGATTTATGTCAAAAATATCAAAAGGGGAGAGCAGGCTCGATGCCTGTGGCTCAACGGGCTAAGGCGCCAGCCACGTACACCTGAGCTGGCGGGTTCGAATCCAGCCCGGGCCCGCCAAACAACAATGACGGCTGCAATCAAAAAATGGCCAGGCGTTGTGGCGGGCGCCTGTAGTCCTAGCTACTTGGGAGGCAGAGGCAAGAGACTCGCTTGAGCCTG